>JABUQX010039122.1:5000-10000 GCA_015478945.1 Trachelipus rathkii
ACTTTTTTCAATTAAGGCCATTCACAATGTTTTGATTACGTTTTCCGTTATCTACAGTTCATTTCAAACATTTCAAGTAATTAGTTTCATGAAAATCGAGTGTCGTATATTTAATTACTATAATTTTAATTATAAGTGATTATAATAAAATTATGAATAGCATGCTAATCATCACAAGTTTTAATTATAACTATGTTTTAGAATAGCATGCAGGTATTAATGAATATGAACCAGAATTTACCAGCTGATCGTGACTCGTGAGTCGTGCTCGATCGTGACTAGTGACATGTGACTGAGTCGTGAGGCCAAATTGTCTATTATTATTTGAGGCGTGAGCCATATGCCCATATCATAGTGAGTGCAATAATGAGCTGCGCAAAAATGTTCGCAAATAAAGTGCTTTTTCCTCATTTTGGTAAAATTTATTTTTCGAATGTTTGGTGCTTTTAACTAATAAATTTTTAAGATTAACGTTAAAAGATAAAACTAACAAATCACATTTATGATAGAATGATCTACTTTAGAGTGTGGATACGAAGTTTTTAGGGGATTTGTATTGTTACCATTGTTACTTGTTAGTTTTCATAATTGGTCTAGATGCGTATTCAGGGTCAATGGTTTTCATGCATATTATTAAATGGCTAATGTAATAAAGGAAAAACTTTTTGCAAGGGTTCTAACAATGTAATTTATTTTTAACATTTGGGGCGAGAAGTACCATTTAAATATTAATGTACTTAACTATTCATTTCCAGTAGGTTGATCTGTGGCGCAATTTTTCTTGTGGCGAAATTTTCTTTCACGAATCTCTGTCTAAAATTATACACATGTAAAAATGAGAAGGTAATGATGATGCCTACAGGACCCTAGGGACTGCCACATTATTCTTTTTATTACATATTTCTACCTTGATAGAAGCCTTGCCTTGTTTGTAGATGGCATGTGTTGTGTTGTGTTGTAAAAAGACTTAAAGTAAAGGAAATAGTAGTGCAAAGGGTGTCACCCCGATTTTTATGAAAATCACAGGATATACTCTAAAATATAATAGATTATAAATGAAAACGAAAATCATCGCTCTTTAGGAAAAAACAGTTACAGCCTCTCAAATTGTTAAAACTCAGGATTTTCTATAAATTTTTTTTTTTTTTTTTAAATTAAGATTTTTGTGTCTTTTAGGCCAGATTGTTTCTAATCAAATTTTCATTTATTTAAGTGGCCACTTTACAAATAAAATTTAAAATGTTTTTGATATATATATTTTTTTATAACTCTTTTACTTACTTGATTAACCTTGATGAATTTGAGGACTTTCTTCTTGGGGACCCCACAAGTCCCCCCTCAAGCCCTGGCGCCACTTCAGGAAGCCTATAGCAATGTCGCTATAAGAATACTTACCGCCTGGATCTCACGGTGTTGCGAGTTGCTGTGAACCTAGTATGATTGAAATTACCTAGGAAACCCTCCCCACCAGCCAAACACTGATATCCCGGTCTGCAAGACCCCCACTGGATCCTAATTCCACCTAAACCCCAAGAAAGATCACAGCCTGCCCAACTGACCTGTACACTTGAGATAGCGGATTAGTGCCAGATGTACCTTAACTCTATATACGGGAGGCACATTCACCTTCCCTAGCAAAACTGGAACAGTCAGAAGAGGAACCCCCACTCCCAGCAGGGAGAGCCGAAGCTCCTCCCTTGCTATCAAGTAAGAGCCACACTGAAGGAGAAAGTGCTCCACACCCTCAAGAGCACTGTTGCAAGATGGACAGAGGGGTGTGTCGGAAAGACCCAAACGAAAGAGGTGCCCATTAAGGCCAAGATGCCCAATTCGCAATCTCGTTATGGCAGTCTCCAGGCGACGAGCACAGGGGAATGAAAACTGAACACCCTCTCCATACAGTTGTCCCAGGGGATGGGTGCCAAGAAAAGTACCGAGCTCCTCTCTCCAAAGAGCCTTCATCTCCTTACCAATGCAGGAATACCATTCAGCCAACTCCAAGGGAAAGGATTCAATGAATTGATGTTGGTGGGCCAATTTAGCAGATACATCAGCAGTTTCATTACCTGCAATACCAATGTGGGAAGGAACCCAGTGGAAATGTAGTGCCCAACCCTGGCTAGGAGACATGCCACTGATGATACTATGAATTTGAAACTGAATTCTCCTGTATTTGGTAGGCTGAAGGTTAGCAATGATATGAAGGGCCGCACTAGAGTCAGAAAAGAGTATAATTGATTGAGGAGAGAGATGGGCCACCACAAACTGTAAAGCCCTGAGAATGGCATATAGTTCCAGGAAGGTCACCGAATGCAGTGGGGAGAGCCTCCAATTTTGGGTAAGGGAAAGGTCTGAGAAAAACACAGCAGCGGCAGCAGAACTAGTGGATCCTATATGAACTTTTGAACCATCAGTATACACCTGAAAATGTGAACTATAGGTATGCAGGATTTCCCGAAAGAGGGATCGCCCCAAATCGGGAGGACCATCCTTTCTCCAAGGCGGCGGGAAGGTAAAAGTGAAAAGAGAACCCAGGTCGCTAGAAGGTGGTAACAGAGAAGCGGAAGAAACAGGCTCCAGAGGCACCTCTTGCAAACCATAAGACCGCACCGTACGCCTAGCTCGAGAGAGAAAGGGGATATTCCTACTCCCCATGCCAAAGGAACCCAATGCACAAGCTCGAAAGAAAACCTTGAAAGGATGGGACACTGATGCAGACATCAACCTGACGTATCTCCTAGCCAACAGGTCCTCCCAATGCAGACTGAGAGGAGGAAGACAAGCCTCCGCCTCCAAAGCCTGAATGGGAGTTTTTATACTCTTGTCATGTTATGGCAGAACCAGAAAATATACTCCTGGCTCCAAAGATAAATTTTTTGGGTCTGACTTTTGCATCAGAAAATCTCTGGGCGTGTTTGCAAAGTTATCACAAACCATAACAATGGTTTGTGGTGAAATGGAAATTCTATTATTGTTTTAGGGCACATTCACAACTCGGTTCATGGTGTATTTTTATTTTATATTTAAATTTTTATTTATTTAGTTTTTAATATCAAATCTAGATTACTGGATATAAAAATCAAATTTAATTTTTTAATATGGCCATGAATAAAAAAAAATAAAAAAATTAAATAAAAGATGAATAATTAAACAAAATATAGCTATTATATGTTACATAATATGCATTAGGCTATATAATGTATATTTTTTAACATGTAGCGTTGGGCGGGGTGACCAGGCCCGCCTCTTTAGGCGGGGTGATTCGGTCCACTCTAAATAAAATAAAAAATAATAATAAAAAAATTTTTTTTTTCGCTCATTTAATAGCCACGCTGTAGTACTACAAATTTTATTTAGATCATCTTTAATTCTAGAAAGTTTTTATATTTTTTAAAAAATGTTAGAAATAAGGGTACAAATGTCCTTCAATAGAATTTCACTTTTGAAAAATGTGAGTTTTTTTAACTTCGTTATAAAATGAAAAATTGTGGATGGATTTTAATTATTTTTTCAGTGGATACACTCGAGTATGGTTAGCTTTAACTGGCAAAGGTAATTTTTTGATCCAACAGTATTAAGTGGCAAAAAAACGGGGCCTAACTTGGTTCGATTCACCCCGCTGTAAAAATTGATGGAGGGGTGACTCGGACCACCATTGTTTTTTGTATTTTACGTATTATTATTGACATTTTTATTACGTATAATTAATTTAAATATAATATAATAAAAAGTTACTTAATATAAGTGAAAATTTTTTAAAAATAATGAAATTTTAAATAAAAAAAAACAGAATTCCAAAAAAGTGTCAAAATTTTGAGCGGAGAGGGATTGGACCACCTTATTTTTATTCTTATTTTATTTATTATTTATTGACATTTTATTAACTTATTACGAATTTAATATGAATAAATAATTATTATATTAAGTAAAAAATTAAAATATAAAATTGATTTTATACAGAATAAGACAGATATATACGCACTGGTTCCGGTCACCACTCAAGTGGTGGTCCCTTCACGCCCTCCATGGTCAGGCTGACTCAGCGTTATTCAAACTTTAATAAAACTTTTATTATTAGAATTACATTCTTATTTTTTGTGTGCTTATGACCGACTATATGGGCCGTGATTTACAAAAAAAAAAAAATTCCAAAACTGCAATTAAGGGGAGAGTCGGGAGACCATTTCTATATAAATGGTGCCATGTCTCCCGCCCACGCTATAATTGTATTTTTATAACTGGTGAATAGTTGAGAGGAGCTCATAGGCTATCTATATCACACCCACACCTCCACAAGAAATTAAATATATGTTAGAATTTTTTTATTTCAATGTGAGTGGATTTTGTCTAAGTAATAGTGAATTTGGTTAAGAAATAGGATTGATGACTTTTTGGGGTAAAAAGTAATCATTATATTTTAATCTTGAAGTGTTTCAGATATTGTTAAAACCAACCATATGTTGCCATTAGCCCCAATCCCCTTCATACATATAAATTTCTTACTTCCATATCCCGAGAATGCTAGGGGTATTAATTCAATGACATTCCTCAAAAAGAAAAAAGCAAAAAACAAATTGATCATAAATTAAATTTAGAACTGCACAATTTGAACATTTAAGGATTCTTGATCTTTCAAGTAGTCCTGGACACACATATTATCTAGTAAGCTGCAGGTCCTGATGGTGTATATGGTAGAATTCTAAAGGAGGGTAGTAGTAGCATTGCAAAGGCACTGCATTTGATTTTAAGTGATCTATAACATTGGTGAGAATACCCAGAGGATTGGAAACAGCATATGTTGTGGACCTTTTATACAAGGTAGCAAGGAGGTCTGGGAATTATAGCCAGTTTAGCTTAACATCTCTGGTTGTAAAATTTGAAAAAGTTACTGAAAGGTCATAGAGAAAAATTTGGATGATAAGAAGATATGTTACGACTTCCCGCTGGTTTTTAGAAAAAGTGGGGAGTGGGGTGGGGAAGATTGTGTCAGACCAAACCTT
>JABUQX010039122.1:12500-17500 GCA_015478945.1 Trachelipus rathkii
GAATATTCGGTAAGTATTCGGTATTCGGCCTATTCGCCAAAATACCCCGAATATTCGGTATTCGGCTTTTTGCCGAATTCGGGCCGAATATTGAGCTTTATAACAATAAATTACGTCAATATAAGGGAAAGTTATTTCAATTTAAAATTGAAATTTTAGAAACTTATTTTCCAAAAAAATAAAAATATAGCCAAATTTTGTAGCCAATATGGCGAAAATCTTTGTCATTTGTCAGATCCTATAAAGGGCCCTTTGACATTTTTCCATATTCTAAAACCAATAGAATTCATTTAGTGATACGGGATAATGGACCAAACATGGTAGCTGGTATAAGGGAGAGTGGCTTGCTATCAATTTCATGTTTTATTCACATGTTGCAACTATGCACTCACGATTAAATATTATGTCAGAAGTCTGTTAAAGATATTTTATTTACTTGCGCAAAAGCATATCCTCTCATTTTCACCTTCAGCAACGGCAACTGCAAAGCTTAAAATTTTACAGATGCAGCTGAATGTCAAACAGCATAAATTATATTCAAGACGTTTCTACACGCTGGAACAGAACTTATCCATATTTTAAAAACATTATTTCAATTCAAGGTTCCTATCCATATACGCTGCTGAATGCAATCAGAAAATGTTGACTGATTTTCAGTGGCAAAATTATTCCATTTACTTGAGCCATTTGACAACATCACTAAAAGCATTAAACATGAAGTAACAGTCGCCCAAGTGATCCCTTCCATTTTATCAATAAATCTATTTTTAAATAAGCAAATTTAAATGCAAAAGCTTCAGTGGAATAATTCCACTCGTTGAAGAGCTTAAGAAATCCGTAGAAAAAAGACTTTTAGTTTCTATGTGATAAATCTTGTGTGTAGCTAACTTTCTTAGATCTGCGATTCAAGCTAATTTTTCAGCATGAAATCAGATGAATCCGTAAAAAATATGGTCGTTGAGACATGAAAAAGAAATGCATGAAAATTTAGCTCCTGACTCTTCTGCTGACGATGATTCACGGTTGTCGTGGGGAAAGTGAAAGCTGAAAGGTTCCATTTTTCACTTCTTTAAATGGATTGTTTCTACAAAGAAATTGTGGGCATTCAAAAATCGTCATACAGAAAAGAAAAGTGAGAGTGAAAAAGAAAGTCCCATTCCTTCTGACGATGTGATTATTGTACACAAAAGTAAAAGGCTACATACGGATTACATCAAGAAATAAAACAAATATATAATTTTGCCTACTTTGACCAGTGAAACAATAATATTCCCTTCAATTGGTGGAATAACACTGTAAATGGTTTTATGAATTTGAAAAAACTAGCATAAAATACCTTTCAGCTCCACCGTCATCAGTGGAAAGTGAAAGAATAAGAACAGGAGGAAATTTTTATGAAGCCACAAGAAATGGGTTATCCTCTGAAAATGGAGAACTGCTAATGTTCTGTTATTTTAACCTTAGAGCTTATCCAAATGAAGTTTAGTTTAATATCTTTTAACTACGAAACTTTTCATTTTCATTTAATTATTTTTTAATAATTTTAATGTTTTGCTATAGGTAAGAAATAGTTTTTTACTTTTTGTTTTATTTTACTATTGTATATAACACTGGTAAAAATGAAATTTCTTGGACGGGGTTTCGCAATTGATTTTTGATGTGTTGATTCCAAAAATGTAATCGGTTTTTGCATATCAAATCGCATTTTGTGAGATATTGTGTGTAACACAGAGATTTGTAAAATTTTATGATTTTTATCTTTTTTCAAGAGGGTCTATCACAAATTATTATAATATATATTATAATATATATAATATATATATATTATATATATATATATATATATATATAAATATATATATAATATATATATATATATATATATATATATATATATATATAGTCAGTGGCGTGCAGTGACCCATTATGCCGGTCATGCCAATAATATATATATATATATATATATATATTTATATATATATATATAATATTATAATATATATTATATATATATATTATATATATATATATATATAATATATATATATATATATATATATATATATATATATATATATATATATATTTTATATATATTTAGATTATTATTATATACTTACCTTATTTGAATATAAAATCCATCCTCCTTTCCTTTTTTATGAATTCATTTATAATTCTTTCAGAAAAATCTTCTGAATTTCTTAACTTCAAGAGAAGGTTCCTTTCTATTGACATCATTGAAATACTTGACAATCGAGTTTCGCTTGTTGTATTCCTCTGATATATACTTTAATTCTTTTCAATGCAGAAAAGCTTCTTTCTACTGTTGCTGTTGTAGATGGTATCGTAGCAATGAGCTGGCAAAGTTTAAAAAATTCAGGCATAACTTCATAAAGTTCATTGTCTTGGAAGTGTTTTATTAGTTGTACAATACTTTTATTTCTAAAATCATCCGAAGAATACACAACTATCAATTCGTTCTGCAGTCGAATTTTTGTCAAAATGGCTTCCGTAAATTATGCTTAGAGACTCGAAAGGTTTCTTAGGAAAATCTTTTGCGTATTGTTTAAAATTATGACTGTTTAATAGTTCTATAAAAACAAGAACTTCCAGAGATTTAAATCTGACTCTTCTTAGTTGATTCACAACTGTTTGAATGATGTTATTATATAGATTTCTATAGTAATCATGATGTTTTTCTGATCGAAAATTTCCTTTAACATTGTCATATATTTTAGAGAAAATATCTTGTTTTTCCTCAATCAATTTAGTAGTTTTCCTAACTTCATTAACACAATAAGTAATATCCAAACTTTTTGACTGAAGGACATTAAATAAAACATCAGTAAAGGAAAATATTTCACTAAATGCTTCAAGTAGAAAAAATAATTTTTAAAATCACCTAATTTGTGCTTGAATTCAATTGCGGAATTGATAGTTATTCCATCCCATTTCTCTACATTATCAATTATTTCATCAAATAACTCAATCAATAAAAGATATATTTTCTTTGGCAATATGAACTAAGCGAGAATGATAACTTTGTACGTTTGGCAGGGTTTTTTCAGCTTAAAATATTAACATCAGCTTTGTTATAATTATTTTTATTATTATTATTATATATATTAATTATAATATATATATATATATATATATATATAATATATATATATATTATTATATAATATATATATAGTTAATATATATATATATATACTAAAAGTGAGGAGATGGCTTGAATACGTTGAGTATACGAGTGGAAAATCTGGGTGTCATGCTATTGGAGTACAGCTTTTGTTCGGCCTTGTATTAATAATAGGAAATTCACCCGTAAACGCGGTCGCTGCGGGAGATATTTTTAAATGCTACTCAATGAGAAACTGTCATGCTAGCATTAGTTTAATATAAGTGTTGAATATTGAAGAATTTTAAAATGAATTTAAGATATTAACACCATAACTTGGCGTAATTTTGTTTCCTGTTCTTTATTATTAGTTTGTAAGCATTTTTTTTTATATAATAAGAATTTAGCAAAATTCTATATTTCTTTGGTCATGCTCAGCATGACTTGCATGCCCTGAATGCACGCCACTGATATATATATATATATATATATATATATATATATATATATATATTTAATATATATAGATATATATATAAATATCTATTATATATTGAGATATATATATATATATATATATACCGGTATGTATATATATATAATTGAATTATATGAAGGGAGAGAAACAAATCGCAATGATATGATACATGTCTTTGATAGATATATGTTAAACATATAATACAACTAGGAATAAAAAGTAATATGGGACAACAATGAAGTAATAGAAGGAATGGGTTTAGTTAATGTAAACATACCTACGATGGTAGTAATTTTCTCTTCGTAGACGATCTACTGTGCATAGCGTCTGGAATATCCCTCATCAAGCTCTAACAATAGTCGGCCATCATATTGATATCCCACTTGCCCTGGTAACGTCCTTCCATGAACTTTAGATATTGATGGAAGCGTTCACCCTGCTCATCAGCTACATCGCCTGGTTATCCCGGAAATTCTTCTAGGGGTGAGAATGTAAGTAGTGCAACTTTATACTCATTCTACATCCAAGTGAATGAAACTGTCTAGCAGTTCCTGTGCAATGTTAGTGGTTCTCGTTTCCTGTTCCCAAGAAAATTCTGTGCTACATCTGAAAAGGCATTCCACGCTCTTGCTCTAACACAGTCATTTTTATAGCAAGGCAGCATCACATAGGAAGTTGTCCGTATTTGTGGCCATAAAGTATCCCAGCTTTTTTTCCTTCTCGTCACTCAGACCAGAAACGTTGAGCATATATAGGGGAAGCATTCACCATCATGGTCCCGGGCCTTCACCAAATTGTTTCCTCAAACCAAGTTTTATGTGTAGTGGAGGTAAAATGATGTTTTCTCTCTGTACAAGTGGTTCACGTACGATGTTCCTATCACCTGGCGTCAAGGTTCTCGGTGCCATTCCTCTTTTAGTCCAGTGTCCTTTGCCGCCCGGCTGGTCTCATAGCACAGGGAACAGTGGATATTTAGTGAAACCTGCTTGCTGACCGAGCAAAAATGTTTACCATTTTGACGTCGACGCATATTTACCATTCCATGTACCTGATAATGTAGCCTCTCCAAACTGTCTTGAATTTTGCATACTCCTCTCGCATCCGTACCGAGTACCCTACTGGAACCGAAGCATACTGTTGCCGTTGTGTAACAACCCACACATTTTAAACTGCTCTTGGAAGTGTCAATAAACAGTCGCCACTCACCTGCATCGGGTATGCTGGAGTCCATAGGCGAGTTAGTAGGCCTGCAACTCACTGCAATACACCAGGTCCATCTGACTGGAAGAAGCCTCGCAGCTCTGCTTCTCTGTACGATAAAATGTTACTCTTGTGCCATGGTCCAGTAGTCATTTTTCATCCAACCTCGAAGCCAACAGCTTCAGGACAACTTCGGCA
>JABUQX010039122.1:20000-22500 GCA_015478945.1 Trachelipus rathkii
AAAAAAGATGGTTTATATTGCTGGCCTTGTTTGTTACTTAGTGCAAAAAAGACTGTTTGGTGTGATGAAGGATTTCGAGATTGGAAAAACTTATCAAGAAGCTTGGAAAGGCATAGGGGTTCTAAAGAACATATTCAAAATAGTATTGGCGTTCAACAGTTACGTAAACAAAATATGACTATTTTGGAGCAATTAAGTGAACAGGCATTAAGAAATAAAAGTGAGTACAATGCCAGAGTGAAAAAAATAGAGAATTATTCAAACTTTTGATCGATATAACTTGCTTTTTAGGTAAACAAGGACTTGCATTTCGTGGTCATGACGAGTGTCAAAGTTCCTTCAACCAAGGAAACTTCAAAGAAATGTTTGATTTAATCATAAGACGTGACACTGAAATGAAATCTCATTGGGAAAAATTGGGGGGTTTTACTGGTTTGTCAAAGACAATTCAAAATGATATTATTGATTGCATTGCAAGTGAAATTAAAGATTATATACAAAAAGGTATTATTAATGCTCCTTTCTTTTCAATTCAAGTAGATGAAGCAACCGACACACACGAGAACGAACAATGTTCAGTTATTTACAGATTCGTTGATGAAAATGGATTCATAAAAGAGCATTTCTTTGTTTTTTTTGAGGTTGGGGAAAACAGGAGCGCATCAGGTTTTAGTGAGGAACTTATTAAATTATTAGAACCATTTGACTTTCGTAAGAAACTTATTGCTCAAACTTATGATGGGGCTAGCGTTATGTCATCTGAATTGAATGGAGTTCAAGCACAAATTCGTACCAATGCCCTTTTCACACATTGTTTAGCTCACCGCCTAAATCTTGTATTACAGCACAGTTGCCGTAATATTAAAGATGTTAATGACTTTTTTGGCACCTTGCATGAAATACCTGTTTTTTTTCACCAATCAACAAAAAGAACTGCAATTCTTGATAAAATTGTGGGAAAGCGAATACCTACTAACAGTTTTATACGATGGAATTCACATGCAAAACTTTTAACAGCTCTTTCCTCTGAAAGGGTTAAATTAATTGAGGCTTTTAAGGAGCTTATGAAAATGGACGACAAGTCTGGCAAAACAAGGCATCAAGCAGAAATTTTTAAGAACAAATTGTCTGAATTTAATTTTGTATTTTATTTGTTTGTATTTCAAGAAATTTTTATTAAAACAGAGTTAGTATACAATTTCTTGCAGAAGAAAACAGTAGATATCCAAATGTGCATAGATCAAATAACCTTATGTGAAGCAGCTATACAAGAAATGCGAAATGAAGAATCATTAGAAAAATATATTGAAAAAACTAGAGAAGCAACAGAAATTTCTCCTCCTCCAACGAGAAATAGACTTCACGAAGAAGAATCAGTATTGTCAAGCCATTATAAGAGAAACCTTTATGAAATAATTGATAATATCATAATTCAGATGAGGGCAAGATTCTCAAATTTAGCGGCCTTAAAATTCCTACAGTTAGGGAATTCCACAAAATCATCTAACTCTTCCAAAACAAGTTTCCTGAAGAAGCCTTAGATTTTTTAATGGCCACATATGGTATCTTTTTTGACAGATCATTTTTGCGTAATGAATTAGCCGTGATTTATGACCAAACATATGCTAATCTCTTTCGGAACAAGGACATTCAAACTATTTTAAAAACCATCGTAGAGAATGATTTACAAGATGTGTTTCCTGAATCTTATAGACTTTTTAGTCTGATCGCCACAATTCCAGCAACAACGGCATCTGTTGAAAGGAGTTTTTTTTTTCTTGCCTAAATCGTATAAAGACATCCCTCCGAAGCACGATGAGTCAGGGCAGACTGTCAAATTTGGCATTACTTTCCATAGAAGCAGAACTTTTAAGTAAGTTATCAAATCATCCATCCTGGTATGAAAATATTATAAATAAGTTCGCAGAAGAAAAGGAAAGAAAAATAAATCTTCTTTTCAAGTAGTTGAATTGGTGAGTACTTTACATACATTTGTATCTCATTTTCATATATATATATATATATATATTATATATAATCATGTATTTATATATCTTTTTTATATATATATATATAATATATATATATATATATATATATATATATATATAATCATGTCATGTCATTGAATAGGGCTCTGCCCGTGAGTGGTGGTGACAACTGTAAATATATATATAAATATATATATATATACATCCGCATCCGTATTTACAGTTGTCACCACCACTCACGGCAGAGCCCTATTCAATGACATGACATGTATTATATATATATATATATATATATATATATATATATAATATATAATATATATATATATATTATATATATATATAATATATATATATATATATATATATATATATGAAATGAAGATACAAATGTATGTTAAAGTACTCACCAATTCAACTACTTGAAAAGAAGATCTATTTTTCTTTCCTTTTCTTCTGCGAACTTATTTATAATATTTTCATACCAGGATGGATGATTTGATAACTTA
>JABUQX010039122.1:27500-30000 GCA_015478945.1 Trachelipus rathkii
TTTCCTGTTCTGAGTTGACGATAAGAAAAAAGCTGGGATATTTGATGGCCCCCAAATAACGGACACTCCTATGTGATGCTGCCTTTGCTAAAAAATGACTGTGTTAGAGGCAAGAGCGTGGAATGCCTTTCAGATGTAGCACAGAATTTTCTTGGGAACAGGAAGCCGAGAACCACTAACATTGTACAGGAACTGCTAGACCGTTTTCATTCTCAGATGTAGAATGAGTATTAAGTTGCACTACTTACATTCTCACCCAAAAAAAATTTCCGGATAACCTAGGCGATGTTAAGTGATGAGCAGGGTGAACGCTTCAATCAAGATCTAAAGTTCATGGAAGGGACGTTACAGCGGCAAGTGGGATATCATATGATGGCCGACTATTGTTAGAGCTGATGAGGGATATTCCAGACGCTATGCACAGTAGATCGTCTACGAAAAGAAAGTACTTCCATCGTAGGTATGTTTACATTAACTAAACCCATTCCTTCTATTTACATTCATTGTTGTCCTATATTACTCTTTATTCATAGTTGTATTATAGTTTAACATATATCTATCAAAGACATTTATCATATCATTGCGATTTGTTTCCTCCCTTCATATATTCAATATATATATATATTATATATATATATATATTAACTATATATATATATATATATTATTATATATATTATATATATATATATTCTATATCATATATATACTATTATATTAACTATCTTATAATATATATATATATCAGTGCGTGCCAGTCAGGGCAACTGCAAGTCATGCTGAGCATGCCAAAGAAATATTAGAATTTTGATTATAATAAAAAAAATGCTTACACTAATAATAAAGAACAGGAAACAAAATTACGCCAAGTTATGGTGTTAAAATCTTAAATTCATTTTAAAATTCTTCAATATTCAACACTTATATTAAACTAATGCTAGCATGACAGTTTCTCATTGTGTAGCATTTAAAAATCTCGTCCGCAGCGACCGCGTTTACGGGTGAATCCTATTATTAATACAAGGCCGAACAAAAGCTGTACTCCAATAGCATGACCCCCAGATTTTCCACTCGTATACTCAACGTATTTCAGCATCGTCCTCATTTATATATATATATAAATATATTTATATATATATAATATTTATATATTAATATATATAAATATATATATATATATATATGATATATATATATATATATATATAGTTATTATATATATAATAATAATAATAATAATAATTATAACAAAGCTGATGTTAATATTTTAAGCTGAAAAAACCTAAGCATGGAGAAAAGATAAAACCCTGCCAAACGTACAAAGTTATCATTCTCGCTTAGTTCATATTGCCAAAGAAAATATATCTTTATTGATTGAGTTATTTGATGAAATAATTGATAATGTAGAGAAATGGGATGGAATAACTACCAATTCCGCAATTGGATTCAAGCACAGAAATTAGGTTGATTTTAAAATTTATTTTTTCTACTTGAAGCATTTAGTGAAATATTTTCCTTTACTGATGTTTTATTTAATGTCCTTCAGTCAAAAAGTTTGGATATTACTTATTGTGCTAATGAAGTTAGGAAAACTACTAAATTGATTGAGGAAAAACAAGATATTTTCTCTAAAATATATGACAATGTTAAAGGAAATTTTCGATCAGAAAAACATCATGATTACTATAGAAATCTTATACTAACAATCATTCAAACCGTTGTGAACACTAAGAGAGTCATTTAAATCTCTTGAAGTTCTTGTTTTTTTAGAACTTTAAACAGTCATAATTTTAAACAAAACGCAAAAGATTTTCCTAAGAAACCTTTCGAGTCTCTAAGCATAATTTACGGAAGCCATTTTGACAAAATTCGACTGCAGAACGAATTGATAGTTGTGTATTCTTCGGATGATTTTAGAAATAAAAGTATTGTACAACTAATAAAACACTTCCAAGACAATGAACTTTATGAAGTTATGCCTAAATTTTTTAAACTTTGCCAGCTCATTGCTACGATACCATCTACAACAGCAACAGTAGAAAGAAGCTTTTCTGCATTGAAAAGAATTAAAGTATATCAGAGGAATACAACAAGCGAAACTCGATTGTCAAGTATTTCAATGATGTCAATAGAAAGGAACCTTCTCTTGAAGTTAAGAAATTCAGAAGATTTTTCTGAAAGAATTATAAATGAATTCATAAAAAAGGAAAGGAGGATGGATTTTATATTCAAATAAGGTAAGTATATAATTATAATCTAAATATATATATATATATATCCATATATATATATAATATATATATATATATATATATATATATATATATATATATATATATATATATATATATATATATATATATATATATATATATATATATATATATATTATATATATATATATATATTATTGTATGACAGGCATAATGGGACACTGCACGCCACTGATATATATATATAATATTATATATATATATATATATATATAATATATATATAT
>JABUQX010039122.1:35000-43164 GCA_015478945.1 Trachelipus rathkii
ACAAAATCCACTCACATGAAATAAAAAATTCTAACATATATTTAATTTCTTGCTGGGGTGTGGGGTGTGATATATGATAGCCTATGAGCTCCTCAACTATTCACCAGTTATAAATAATACATATATAGCGTTGGGCGGGGTGACTTGGACCACTTTAGGTATAACTTGGTCTCCCGACTCTCCCCTAATGCAGTTTTTGGAATTTTTTTTTTTTTGTAAATCACGGCCCTATAGTCGGTCATAAGCACACAAAAAAAATAATAATGTAATTCTAATAATAAAAGTTTTATTAAAGTTTGAATAACGCTGAGTCAGCCTGACCATGGAGGGGTGAAGCGGACCACCATTGAGGGGTGACTCGGACCATCTGTTTAAATTCGTCTTTTTTTGTTTTTTATTCAATTTAATTTTTAATTTTTTACTTAATATAAAATAATTATTTATCATATTAAAATTCGTAATAGTAATAAAAAGTCAATAATAATAAATAAAATAAGAATAAAAATAAGGTGGTTCCGATTCAACCCTCTCCGCTCAAAAATTTTGACACTTTTTTGAATTCGTTTTTTTTATTAAAATTTCATTATTTTTAAAAATTTTCACTTAATATAAGTAACTTTTATTATATTATATTAAATTAATTATAGTAATAAAAAATGTAATAATCAATACGCTAAAATACAAAAAACATGGTGGTCCGAGTCACCTCCATCAATTTTACAGGGGGTGAATCGAACCAAGTTAGGCCCCGTTTTTTTGCCACTAATCTGTTTGGATCAAAAAATTTACCTTTGCCAGTTTAAAAGCTAACATACTCGAGTGTATCCACTGACAAAATAATTAACATCCATCCACAATTTTTCATTTTATAACGAAGTTAAAAAAACTCAACATTTTTCCAAAAGTGAAATTCTATTGAAGGACATTTTGTACCTAATTTCTAACATTTTTTAAAATATAAAAACTTCTGAATTAAAAGATTGATCTAATAAAACTTGTAGTAATTTACATCCCTATCAAATTTGGCCTACAAAAAAAAATTTTTTATTATTATTTTTTATTTTATTTACACTTCACCACCATTCGCCCCGCCTAAAGAGGCGGGCCTGGTCAACCGCCCAACGCTAACATGTAAAAAATATACATTTTATAAGCTAATGCATATTAATGTATCATTATAATAACTATAGTTTTGTAGAACTATCATCTGTTACTAATTTTTTTTATTTTTTTTTAGTCATGGCCATATAAAAAATTAAGTTTTATGTTTTAATATACCATTAATCTAGATTTGATATTAAGCTCTAAATAAATAAAATTAAATATAAAATAAAAATACACCATGAACCGAGTTGTGAATGTGCCCTAAAACAATAATAGAATTTCCATTTCACCACAAACCATTGTTATGGTTTGTGATAACATTGCAAACCGCCCAGCAGATTTTCCTGATGCAAAAGGTCAAGAACCCAAAAAAATTTATTCTTTGGAGCCAGGAGTATAATTTTCTGGTTTCTGCATAACATGACAAGAAGTATAAAACTCCATTCCAGGCTTTGGAGGCGGAAGGCCTTGTCTTTCCTCCTCTCAGCTGCATTGGGAGACCTGTTGGCTAGGAGATACGTAAGGTTGATGTCTGCATCAGTGTCCCATCCTTTCAAGGTTTTCTTTCGAGCTTGTGCATTGGGTTCCTTTGGCATGGGGAGTAGGAATATCCCCTTTCTCTCTCGAGCTAGGCGTACGGTGCGGTCTTATGGTTTGCAAGAGGTGCCTCTGGAGCCTGTTTCTTCCGCTTCTCTGTTACCACCTTATAGCGACCTGGGTTCTCTTTTCACTTTTACCTTCCCGCCGCCTTGGAGAAAGGATGGTCCTCCCGATTTGGGGCGATCCCTCTTTCGGGAAATCCTGCATACCTATAGTTCACATTTTCAGGTGTATACTGATGGTTCAAAAGTTCATATAGGATCCACTAGTTCTGCTGCCGCTGCTGTGTTTTTCTCAGACCTTTCCCTTACCCAAAATTGGAGGCTCTCCCCACTGCATTCGGTGACCTTCCTGGAACTATATGCCATTCTCAGGGCTTTACAGTTTGTGGTGGCCCATCTCTCTCCTCAATCACTTATACTCTTTACTGACTCTAGTGCGCGTGTTTCTTTCATGGCAAACCTTCAGCCTACCAAATACAGGAGAATTCAGTTTCAAATTCATAGTATCATCAGTGGCATGTCTCCTAGCCAGGGTTGGGCACTACATTTCTACTGGGTTCCTTCCCACATTGGTATTGCAGGTAATGAAACTGCTGATGTATCTGCTAAATTGGCCCACCAACATCAATTCATTGAATCCTTTCCCTTGGAGTTGGCTGAATGGTATTCCTGCATTGGTAAGGAGATGAAGGCTCTTTGGAGAGAGGAGCTCGGTACTTTTCTTGGCACCCATCCCCTGGGACAACTGTATGGAGAGGGTGTACAGTTTTCATTCCCCTGTGCTCGTCGCTGGAGACTGCCATAAAGAATGTGCGAATTGGGCATCTTGGCCTTAATGGGCACCTCTTTCGTTTGGGTCTTTCCGACACACCCCTCTGTCCTTCTTGCAACAGTGCTCTTGAGGGTGTGGAGCACTTTCTCCTTCAGTGTGGCTCTTACTTGATAGCAAGGGAGGAGCTTCGGCTCTCCCTGCTGGGAGTGGGGGTTCCTCTTCTGACTGTTCCAGTTTTGCTAGGGAAGGTGAATGTGCCTCCCGTATATAGAGTTAAGGTACATCTGGCACTAATCCGCTATCTCAAGTGTACAGGTCAGTTGGGCAGGCTGTGATCTTTCTTGGGGTTTAGGTGGAATTAGGATCCAGTGGGGGTCTTGCAGACCGGGATATCAGTGTTTGGCTGGTGGGGAGGGTTTCCTAGGTAATTTCAATCATCCTAGGTTCACAGCAACTCGCAACACCGTGAGATCCAGGCGGTAAGTATTCTTAAGGGACATTTGCTATAGCTTCCTGAAGTGGCCCAGGGCTGAGGGGGACCTGTGGGGTCCCCAAGAAGTCCTCAAATTCATCAAGTAATCAAGTAAGTAAAGAGTATAAAAAAATATATATATCAAAAACATTTTAAATTTTATTTGTAAAGTGGCCACTTAAATAAATGAAAATTTGATTAGAAACAATCTGGCCTAAAAGACACAAAAATCTTAATTTAAAAAAAAAAAAAAAAATTTATAAGAAAATCCTGAGTTTTAACAACTTTGAGAGGCTGTAACTTTTTTTCCTAAAGAGCGATGATTTTCGTTTTCATTATTCTTCTTTATATATTTTTTAGAGTATATCCTGTGATTTTCATAAAAATCGGGGGTGACACCCCTTTGCACTACTATTACCTTTACTTTAAGTCTTTTTACAACACAACACAACACATGCCATCTACAAACAAGGCAAGGCTTCTATCAAGGTAGAAATATGTAATAAAAAGAATAATGTGGCAGTCCCTAGGGGTCCTGTGGCATCATCATACCGTCTCATTTTTACATGTGTATAATTTTAGACATATATATTTTACTAATGTTTATTTATAAAGGCCAAATGCCCAAACACACATACCTATCCAACCTACTGGATATGAATAGTTAATGCATTAATATTTAAATGGGACTCTCCCCAAATGTTAATAATTATATTATTATTACCATTCATTAGTTTTTACTTATTAAATTACCATTAATAATATGCATGAAAACCATTGACCCTGAATACGCATCTAGACAATTATGAAAACTAACAAGTAACAATGGTAACAAAACAAATCCCCAAAACTTCATATCCACACTCTAAAGTAGATCATTCTATCATAAATGTGATTTGTTAGTTTTATCTTTTAACCGTTAATTTAAAAATTTATTAGTTAAAGCACCAAACATTTCGAAAATAAATTTTACAAAATGAGGAAAAGCACTTATTTGGAACATTTTTGCAGCTCAGTTATTGCACTCACTATGATATGGGCATATGGCTCACGCCTCAAATAATAATAGACAATTTGGCCTCACGACTCAGTCACATGTCACTAGTCACGATCGAGCACGACTCACGCGAGTCACGATCAGCTGGTAAATTCTGGTTCATATTTCATTAATTGCATGGTATCATAACATAGTTATAAATTATAACTATGTTATGATACCACGCAATTACTATAATTTTAATTATAAGTCACTTATAATTAAAATTATAGTAATTAAATATACGTACGACACTCGATTTTCATGAAAAATAGAAACTTGTTAAAAACTTTGAAATGACTCCAGAATGAAATAGTATGAATGCCTTTAAATTGAAAAAAGTTATATAGTCGCAAAGTTTATAATATAGCCGTTTTCGTTTTCGCATTTGGTGTTTAGCGAAAGTAAGAATGTCGAGTTTGCGTTCGTTTTTTCAAACTTTGGTCAAAATCATAAGAAATGCTCACAAACGTAAGGAATTTTGTTAAGTTCTGTTAAGGTTGGTTGTTGTTAAACTTTGTGGTGCTCCGTTCCATTCTTTGTCAAAAGTAAACAAACAATATGAGGCGATGGTCAGGCCCGTTTTGAATTAATGAATGTTTTATTCAAATCAAATCAGCTTTAAATCTATGTACTTCAAATCGATAAACTCCATCCGATATTATTTTGAGTAAATTATTTGTAATGATAAAATACTAAAATTGTTAGGTTTTTATTTCTGTTTATTCGACTCGATGGGCTCCTCCGTCGGCATTAAAGCTGATTTCAATTTGTTGTGGTAAACCCAAAAGTAAACTTCGTAAGAATTTCCGCGGTGTTTTTTGCAACGAAATTTCGTGCTATCTTAGCACTTAATTCTTACCGGAGTGTAACACAATATTGAACAAAAACGAAAGGTCTATATACATTGGTCTATGGAGAAAAAATAATAAAAAACGTAGCTTCGCTTTCTGAAACTTTGGGAAAGGTTTCATTTTTGCTCACAGACTCGGTCAGTTTTTTTTTTTTTTTTTTTTTTTGCAACCCTCCCCCCCTAGCGGAAATGGCAATAATTTTCTTAATTTTCAACCAATTATGACAAATGAATTAAACAACACTGTAGCTTTCTATGAATCTAAAACGTCGTTTTCCTGTGGTTTTCTGTACTTTCTTTGTCATATTCTTTTTTTTTTTTTTTTTTTTTTTTTTTTTTATTTTCATTTTTTGAAACCTTATATTCTTGATCTATTTCGGTTCACGTCATACATGTTTTTTTTTTTTTCCGTATATTAAGGCGTTTCCCATTAAGCATTTTTCCTAAGAAATTTAGGACAAGAAACAATGCCTTTCATAAGTGTAGATTTTAGACAAATTTAATTTTAACACAAAAAGTTAGTAATTTCTTAAATTCTGGTAAGGGTTGCTCTTCCGGCTTACAATTTTAGCAAATGCTAAACGAAAAATGTAAAAAATGAATTAGCTGAGCGAACGTCAGCAAATACTTTTGATGGATTCTTGTTGTTTTCTGTTTTATATATTAATGAGGTGAATAGGGAAGTCTTAATGAGTAGCTGTTAAAAAATAATAAGGACTTTTGTGCGCACAATATTGTTGTGTGGTTTTGTATTCATTTGGATTTTTTTCTCTGTGCTTGAATTGATATATGGTTTCATGTAGTGAAAAATCAAATGATAAAGTTTTTCACTACTTGGTAGTCCCGTTTGAACTGATGAATTACGTGATGATTTCTCTTCTTCAATAAAATCAGGCTTTTAAATTTATAATTTTTTGGTGAGATTTGTGCCACTGACTCAGTTTTTGTAATTTTGCTGTAGTTTAATATTTGCTCTTTATATGAAAATATGCACAAGACACTTTATAACCCTAGATCCATGGTATAACCCTCCAGATTACAGATTTTGGTATATACCGGTATATAATATATATATATATATATATATATATAGTATATATAATATATTATTATATATATATATATTATATATATAGTCTCTATATATTTTTATATTATATTATATGGGACATGAAATACAAGTCTAGCATAATTTTACATTATTGTATAAGAGAACCAATCAACTTTTTCATAGTAGATGGGTGATCCAGGGGCATATAAGAAATTAAGAATGGAAAGCATGATCTGATATAAGAAGCATGCTGTCGCGTAATAGGGTTGGTAAATTTTGGAATGGTCTGCAAGAGGAGGTTGTTTGAGTGTGATTCGATTGCAACATTTAAAAAAAGGATTGGGTCTCATATAATATATTGATGAAGCCAAATTGGAGGTTTTTAGTTATAAGTAGTTAATATTGTTAGATGGCATGTGTGACCTAACTTAGTTATTATGCATGTGGATTGTTTGGGTATATATATATATATCTATTAATATATATATTATATATATATATTATTATAAATTATATATATATATATATATATATATATATAATATATAGTAATTATATAGTTTGACCTTAAGCAAATTGGTGGAATTTTGTATTGTGTTATTGACAAGCCTAGGGTGTTTGTGGATTTGCAGTGAGATGTTTGGTTAGGTAGTTGGTACTGGGACAGTCCTCGATAGGTCCATTGTGGCTTCTTTATACTGGTCTCTATATTCCTTAATGTGTTAATATTATTATAATTACTATATTATATATCTATATATATATATATTATATATATATTTATATCTATATATATATTAGCAACGGACCCACTAACCTATAATACTAGGCATACATATTTTTCTCTGAAAAATTCAAGTTATAAAATAATATGTCGATATATCTATATATATTGATTTAAAATTTACTATTATATTATATATTTATATATACTATATACAATTAATGGAGTATATTAGCTAGTTAGTAATTATTTAGTGTATCATTTATATATGTTACTATATTATATTATATTATAGTTATAATATTTAATATTAGTGATTTGCCCAAACATTTTTTCAGAAAATATGTGGAGTCATGTGTAGATTATATATATATATGACTTATTATTATTATATACTATATTTATTTATATTTATAGCTTATATATATGTTATATATATATATTATATATAATATATATATATATAGTATATTTTATTAGTATAATTATATATATATATGATATATTATATATTTATATATATTACGGTATATATATGATATATTATATTATATATATATATATATATTATTATTTATATATATATATATATTATATTATATATGATAGTAGTATTATTATATATATATATATATTATATATTGTTTTTTTTTTTTTTTTTTTTTTTTTTCTGTTTTTAGCCCCAAATCTACTTAAAGATAAATTGTGTTCCAGGTGCAGGAAGACGACCTCAATTAAATGACCACAACCTCTTTGCACCTTGCCCTTAAATGAAAGATTTTACAATGGATTATATACCTTTTTCCAACGTAGTAATGAAATGTCAAATTAAGAAGAGTGTGATTGGAGAAACTCAATTTTTCTGCATTTTCTGCTGAGAATCTGTTTCTTTCTGCTGAAAGCCCAGAATTGCTAAATACTCTTCCACTTGGAATACTAGTTGCGGGAGAGGCAAGTATTTTGCAAGTTTGTACTAAGTGTTGAAGCTAAGATCACTGAAACTATACTAAACTCTCATCTTTTGAATCATGTTTAAAACTATAAACATTTTAATGTACAAAATGGTATCAACAATTATTTGAAGTCTTATTTTTTTTTTTTTTTTTTTGATTTTCATACATTTTTATTGTTTATAGTTTCAAATAAAAAAATAAAAATAAATTTAATGCTACAGATATTATAACTGACTCATTTCACTTTATATGTGGGGGGTTCAAAACATCTTAATTGCATTTATATATTTTTTTTTATATTTAATAGTTTTTTTTTGTATGATTATCAATGATTTTATTTTATATATTGAAATGTTTTTAGGTATTAAAAAAAAAATTCAAATATATTATAATAGGATCGTTTTTTTTTTTTTACCTAAGTAAATTGATTACCCTCAGAGGGTTTCACCGATTTTTTCATGAAATACAGGATTTTAACTGCTAAAAAGTAATATTGAATAGGAGAAAAAATCCGTACTATTAGGAAAAAACAGTTACAGCCTCTCAAAGTATTAAAACTTGTATAGACTTTTCATATTTGATCAATCTAGGTTAGGT
>JABUQX010039123.1:0-12500 GCA_015478945.1 Trachelipus rathkii
CAGAGAGATGACTACTATTTCCAAAATTAGTACTTATGTAATATTGTTGCCGAATAAATTTACCTTTTAGTGAATGACCAGGTTAACGCTGAAAACATTACATTATACAACAATAATCTCTTGAAACGTGATGAAGTTATAAGAGATCACGAAGTTTCTAGATATTGAATATAAAAATAAGCATAAGTTTAATTATTTTTAAAATATTATTAAAACAAAATAAATAAAATAAAATATAAAGCAAATTAAACAAATTAACTCGCAATTTCTTATTTAAATAGGGAAATATATATAGGCATACATGCAAATCATTTTTACAAGATAATTCTTTCTTTTGTAATTATTAAAATACTTTGAAGAGTTTTTAGTTGTTCCAAGTGCAATTTCTTGTTGAAAGAAAAATTTTGCAAGGCATAGAAAATGTTGCCTTTGTAGGCTTGAACGCATATTAAAGGATCAGATATAGGAATTTCATAAATAATTACTAAAAATTTATTTATTGATTAAGGAATAGAACACCATTTTCCCGAAATGGGAAAGTAAATAAACTTTGTACATATATATATTATATAATATATATATTTATAATATATTATTATTATATATATATATAATGTAATGTACTACGGGGTAGTATTTGCAAGAACTCAAAGGTGCGTTTTTGGTAACTCGCAACGTTTTGGGAGGGGACACTGTATGAAATTTTGTTTCGGTACGTAACCAAATTTGCATTATTAATATATATAATAATATATTTCTATATAATATTATATTATATATATATATATAATATTATATATATAATAATATAGCTGTAGCAGTTTATCATCAGTTAACTTAGGAGGTCAAAAATTACTTTGGTTTTTTGAGGTTCTTGAAATATTTTAATTAATAATATTATATATACTATATACTATATTTATAATTTATATATATATATTATATTTATATAATATATTATATATGAGTATATATATATTATATTATTAGTATTAAAAGAAAAATTGGCAACACTTTTGTTTCGAAGTAAAATAGATACTGCTAAAAAAATTGACTTGAAAAATCTGTTTTAGTTATGCATCCTTTTAAGACTTAACGTCCCGTAACTTCGCTTATGGAACCACAGATTTTTCTAAGGAATTTGTGACTATTCTTTTTGGTTCTTTATTTTCTTTACGTGCTTCTTCAGTTCTTTTATTCTGTTAAATGATTAATAAAAATTTTTTACATTTTAATTTTCAAATGATTTATTTTAAACAGAAAAATTCGTGCCAAAATATTACGATCAAATGATGTTTTTTTTTGGTACACGATAAACAGAAAGAGGTGAGCATTACTTCTTTCATTAATCTTGGACATACTTTATCAATTGGCGAATTCAGTTTATAATTTGAATCCGAAAGGAGATTAGAAAAAAACAAAAATGAACTATAGCCCTACTCTTTTTTACTATATTTTGCTGTTCTTATTTGCCAAATGCGTCACAGTATTACAAAATGGAGCCAAACGATAAAGAAATCGAAGGAGTATCTTTTACCTCTTGGTTAAAATCAAATACTTATTACAGATCGAATCTTTGAAAAGGATAGAAAAATTTATAAATGTGACTAAATATAAACGATTTAACAACAACTTATATAAATTACCATTTAACAGGAAGTTTTTAAAAAAATATACTACTGAAATTTGCAGCACTCTACGTCTTGTTTCTTTATCGACTTTATTGGCTGAATACATAGTTATAATAAATTATGTTTGACACCATTTATTTTACTATATTAATTTAAAAAGTTTACTTAGAAAATTTGTGATTTATTGAAGTATATACCCACAGCATATAAATTCACTCATAGGATATGATCATATAATTTATATATATTATATATATATTTATATATATTAATATATATATTAATATATATATATGATATATATTATATATAATAATATATATTATTTATATATATTTTATATTATATATATTATATTAATATAATATATTATATATATTATATTATATATTATATATATATTATATATATACGTATACTGATGAAGTAGGTGTGAGAGGAGGTGGAAAGAAACCTTCGAGAATCTGCCAATATTAACAGTATGAAGGAGTGATAGTTGAAATGTGTGTGGGGCTTTGATGTGCAGAAGAGCATAGGTATTTGGGGATGAGGTTATTAGTAAGAGGAGGTAATGGGTAGAGAAAAGTTGAAGATGGTCATCTGCAGGTATAGATGAATTACTGGTTGAACTGATCAAGAACGGAGGCGAGACTGGTGATTGATTGGATTTGGAGTTGTGTAATAAAGCAGTATTATAGAGGGTAATAAGTTTCAAGGGATTGGAGGAGAGTCGGTAATAGTACCCTTATAATACGGTAAGGGAGAAAAGGGCACTGTAGAAATTAATAAGTGAATACAGTTTACCGGAGTGTTGTAAGGGAAAGGTATATGCTGGTTATTTTGGGTCGAAAGAGTGCGTCGGTGACTGAAGGACTGATTGGTGACGAACACAAGGTGGTTTAGGAGTGGTAGAGATTGTGTGAAATCTTTACTTGAAACAAATGATTGAGAAAATGAGGGAGAAGAAGAAATAAATTGTATTTCGGTTTTATGGATTTGGCAACAGGCGTAGATAGAGTTATTAGGAAGCGTATGGCGGTGTATTAGTGATACTTGTGTTGGTGGTAGGCTTCTGATGATCAAAGTATGTATGACGATAGGAAGCGTGTGGTAATAAATGGTGTCATGGTGATTGGTTTGGATAATAGCGGAATAGACAGGGCTTGTGTTATTGTTCTCCTTAGGTTATTCAATTTGTATCTGATGGGTTATGAAAGAATTGGAAGAGTGGGGATGGCAGGAAATGGTGTTAGAATGGTGGAAATGGAGTTTGAGTGGAGGTGCCTACTGATTATAATGCGGATGATTTGGTTTCTGTGTGGCGAAGTCTGAAGAGAGGTTTGAGAGGATTGGTAGGAGATTGGTAGGGTGTGTAAAAGGGGGGGCTTGAAAGTAACGTGGATAAGGAGTAAGGTTATGGTTGTGAGTGAGGAATCCTCAGTGTGAAGTTATGTTAGATGGTGAGAGCTAGAACAAGTGTCTGAGTTTAAATTTTAGGGTTATGTTGGATGAGAAGGGACGGATGATGCAGAGTTTAAGTAGGAAGTTGTGAATGGCGGAAAGGTGGCTGGTGCAATTAATGTAAAGGGAAAAGGGACTAAGTCTTGCGTGTGCTAGGGTCTTACATGAGGGTATGTTGTTCCTGTGTTTTGTTGGTAGTGGCATTATGGTCTTGGACTAGAAGTATGATTAAATTATGTGTTTCAGATGGACAATCTAGGGTGTGCTAGGTGTGAGAAGAATTGATAAAGGAGGAATGAATATTAGAGATGGTTTGGTGTAAAGAAAGGGTAAATGAGAGAATAAATTGAAGTAGTTTGAATGGTTTGGTCATGTGGAAAGGATGAATGATAGTAGGCTGGTTAAGCGGATGTATAGTGGTGAGGTGTTGAGAACGACCGGCTGGAGACCGAAGAGAAAAGTGGTTGAGTCGGATGACGAATGTCTGAATGGGGAGAATTGAGTTTTGGCAGATGGGCGAGAATATAGGTGCATGATAGGAGAGATATGGCGGGGTTTTGTATGGGGCATGGTTGTGGCCCACGTGGGCCAAGAACCTTACATGAACGATTTACCATAGTGAGGGTCCGTCGCTGCCTCCCATGAGCCTCTACGGTGGTTTTCTGTCTTGTGAGAGCTCTCATGAATTAATGGTACAGAGGGGGCGGTAAAGGCTGGCTTATCTTTTAGCACGTTTGTCCATCTTCTCCTAATTGCTTTTCTTTCCGATGCTTGTACAGAACCTTACCCCCAATCTTGGGGAGAGGAAGGTAAGAAGAAGATATTACGTATATTATATATATATATTATATATATATATATTATATATATATATTATATATTATATATTATATATATATATATATATATATATATATAACTAATATATTATACTATATATATTATATATATATATATAATATTATATATATATATATACTTATATATAACTTACATACTAGTATTATATATATTGATATATCTTATATTTTATATATATATTATTTCGCCCACCTCAGTCAGTTCTACGATATTTATTAAAGACGGATATTTTACCATGTGACTTGCAGCGATTATGGTATGGTATATTATATAATATATATGTTATACTATACTATATATATTATAATACTGGAGTAGAGTCTCCGTATCACACATACAGACCATAAAACAATAGTCTTATTTCTCGCGGCACAGCCAAAAGTAAAGCTATATTAATTTAAAATGTAAATTTTATTTCTTATAACAATAATATTACCTTCAGCAAAGAACTCTTCCATTCGGTCTTTAAAAGGCTGCAAATTAGATTCATCAGAAGATTTTATAACTTTTTCCGCTCGTCTTTCACAAACTAAAATAAATAATTATAATATATTTATTACACATTTAGCTGAAATATTTACATTATGAGAAGATACAAGCTAAATGGTTAATTCAAAATTAAACTACAAACTTTACTTCTATTTAAAATTATAAATTCACCAATATACGAATTCATTGAAAATCTAAACATTACCGACTTTTAGTTCTTCTCAAGATTAGACAGATCACTTTCAAGATCTTTAAAATGGACATTTGAACTCCTTTCTACTGAATAAGGGTCTGGTATTGGCGCTCTAACTTTATCAGTCCCAGCATTTTCCCCTTCATATTTCTGAAATACATCAAATTTCTTTTGTCACTACCTTTAATTTATTGTAAAAACTGAATATACTTTTTAAGATTTTGCAGGTAAAGTACTTAGTAGAAGGAAGATTATTCATTTGTTAAACCTGATTTTCTACATCAACAGTACCACCTTACATCGTGTGACAATTACCGATTTTAACTTCTCTTGGACTGAGCCAGTTATAGTAAAAAAAAAACGTTTGCAAAAGGCCAAATAAATATAATGTATCAACTTAACTTCATTTTACTGTTTAGAAAAAATTATTCAAGATAAAATGTTATGAATTGCTTCATTTTGTTTAAATGTTTATAAAGAGTAGATATACATTTGCATTAAACATTAATTAAAAACATTTTCCACTTTTCAAATAATAATGTTTGAAGATAGATATAACAATTCAAAAATATTTCTAAATTTTCACTTGTATTGTAAATCTTAGCAATAGTATGAAGAAGATGAAATGTAAGAGAGTAAAATTCGACAGTTTTGCTTCCTGAACATCTTTTAATTTGGCAAAATTTTCAACCGATCCGTCGCTTGTTCTCTTGACGATTTCTCCATTCATATAATTTCAAAGTTAAGATTAAACTAAATAACCCTCTTAATGTCGCATCTGACTTAATTTTCTGTAATAATATATTAATTTATATCTCACAAGACTTAAGGATATTTGGTTCAGAGATATTGAGCAAAAAAATTTCAAATCGTGTTTCACTAAAATAGGTAAGTGATGGAAAGTTTTTCCTTATTTAATAGAAAATGAAAATAGCTAGCATTGAAAACAAAAGATTCTCGGTTTTACATGGAAATGTTATGACTGACACAAAATATTGTTTTTCACTGTTCAATTCAAGAAGACTCACGTATAGGGTGTAACACACGACGAGGGCTAGCCCAAGACATTTCGAATGGGAAGCAGAACTAACAAAGCTTACTAATTAAAGTAATGGAAGCCAAGGGTTTATAAATATTTCAATTTAAAATTTTCGCTAAAAAGGGCCCCCAAGTCACATTACAAGAACAAGTAAGGTATTATTATTATTAGTAGTTGGTATTAATATTGTCAACAAGGACTTTTTTGGCTAGAAGGATATAGAATCACAAAGAATACGTTAAGTAACCTTTGAAAATTTTTTACAAATATTAAACATTGCTAAAAAAAAAGGATAGAGTTTTGATTTCTGATTAAGGTGCTCAGGTACTCAGTTCAGCTTGTAAGAAATAAGAGGAAACTCAAAATTTTAGAGACCCATGCAGGAGTGGTGATAATGACTGCAAATGATCACTGATATTCCTCACTCCCATCAAACACACCGTGAAGTGTATAAATGTGGAAGTTTCTTTGCATAAGACATTATTTCTTACTCAAAAATCTACAATAAAATGCTTCAGACAAGAAAAGAGCAAACCTACATTATATGTTTCTAAGAGTAGACTTAACCTTCCATGAATGATTTGAAGCTTCCTGCAAATGTTTGCCCGACACTAAAACAATAATCCTAACGTGAAAATGTGTATCTCTCCCATCCTACATTCAAACTGAAAATTTAAAATTGATATGATAAACAAAAAGTTTTACAATGCCTGTAGCACGAGTTTAATAGGTCCAGTGGTTTCCAAGTTTGTGCCGCGCAACCATGGGGGTTGACGCGAACATTAGAAAATCTCAGTTATTTGGAAAAAGATTTGAGGTTTATTTCTAATAAATATCGTGATTTTTAAAGAAAAAAATTACTAACTGAAAATAAAATGCCTTCGGTAAACCTGAATTAAGCAAGGGTGTCAATAGGAAATGTTTTGGAACATTCCTAAGCTTATAGCTGGATCCTCAGCGTATAAATGTTTTTAAATGGGTCTCATATTTAGGTCTACATTTATATAATTACTAATTTATACTCATAAATTTCATTAAAAAATAATATAATTTTTTATGTCATGTTAACAATACGGTACTGTCAGGTTTGATACCAAGCATTTCAGAGTTGCTTCTTGCTGAGCTTTTATATCTCAATTCTTCGGAGGATCCTCGCTATAAAAATGGAGCTAAAAAAATAATTTTGAAAAATTTGTGTAATGTGCACAACTTGTGTTAAATTGTATAGAGGTTTTCGTAAAACTTATGTCGCTTTTAACACTTGCAGTAATCTGCAATTGGCAACATTTCGTCCACCTTTTAATTTTACGTTCGAACGATTCAATAGATATAATAGGGCACTCGAAATACTATTCAAGGTTAAAACAACACAAACTACTTAAACTTCATAACTTGCTGTAAAACTTCAAATCTAAGTGTTGTGTAATTGTTTTTAGACGGATAAAGAAAGTTTTTTATTATTATTATTATTATTTTATTATTATTATTCAAAGCTGTAGAGACTGAAAAATTAAATTATTGTTTCAAAGTTTATATGGCTGAAAATTTAAATAATTATTATTATTTTATTATATATTATTAATTATTATTATTATATTACTTATTATTATTTTATTATTATTATATTTTATTTTATTATTATTATTATTATTATTATTATCTATTATTCAATTATTAAATTGTTCTAAGTTGTAATATATATAATAAATTATTATTATTTATGTATATATTATTATTTATTATTAATTATTTCTTTATCCCTCTTTTTTTCCCAAATTGGGATAAGGAGCGCTACAAGCTCGAAAGAAAGCAGTAGGAGAGTATGAAAAATGCGAAAAGAAAGCCAGCCTTACCGCCACCTCTGGACCATATACTATAGTTGAAAAATCGTGACAGACAGAAAATACCCTAGGGTTCATGGGACCGGGACGGATTCACCATGGTAAATCGTAAATGTAAGGGTTTCATCTTGGCCAGGTGGGCAACAACATGCCCCATCACCCGCAATCTCTCCTATCATGCCCTTTATTCTCGCTGCTGCAACTCCATTTCTCTCATTCGCTTCGTTAACCGGACTCAATGCCACTTTTCTTACGGTCTCGTCCGCCGGTGGTTCCAACACACTCTCCACTATTATATCCGCTTAAACTAACCGACTATCATTACATACCTTTCCACATAGACCAAACCTTCAACAATACTTTCATTTGTTTCTTCTCATTTACACCCCTTTCTTCACACCAACAACTCTCATAAGTTTTTTCCTCATTTTATTAATTCTCCTCACAGCCCCTAAGATTGCCAATCTGAACACATTGACTTTAGAATCTTTACTTCTATTCCCGACCTATAAGTCCCTAATAACAATACAAGGTAACAAAATACCTCATGTAAAACTCTAGCGCATCAAGATTAGTCCCTATTAATCCACGACTTTATGTGCACGCAGCACTTCCTGCATTCCCAATTTTCCTACTAACTCTGGATATACCGTTCACCTTCTGATTCAACATACCTAAAATAATTTAAACTCAGACCACTTGCTCCACTGCTCACCAGTCTAAATACTTAACTGAGGATGTCCTCACGTCCAAGCATAACACTCTCTTATCTACGTTTACTTCAAACCTCTCCTTTTACATGCCAAATCTCTCTACCAATCTCTCAAACTCTCTTCAGATTAGCCAACAGAACAAATCATCCGCATGATAATAGGTAAGGAGCAACCTCCACTCATATACTTCTCCCATATTACTACACACCATTTCTGCCATCCCCCCACCTCCATTCTTTCATAACCCCATCCTATACAAATTGAATAACCATAGGAGACATAACACAACCTGTCTCACCCGCTAATAATCCTAAACCAATCACCATTGAACAATATACTAAGAACACCTTCACTATCGTAATACATCTTTTGATTCATCAGAAGCTACAAACACCATATATACTAATCCCTGCCATAAAGTTCCCTATTACTCTAATCAATCGCCTGTTTGTAAATCCTACAATAATATATAATTTATTCCTTCTTCTCCTCATTTTCTCAATCATTTGTTTTCAAATGTAAAGAATATGATCACAACATCCTCTACCATCTAACGACTTGTTTTTTTTCACAATCAGTCTTCAGTACACTCGACGCACTCTTTCGACCAAATACCAGCATATCACTTCCATACATACACTTTGTCTTTTTGAATAATTTTACAGTTACCTTTTTCCTACCCTTATATAAGGGTACTATTACGCTCTCCTCAATCCCTTGGAACTATCACCTAAAATAAGCTTTGTTACACAATTCCAAATCCAATCAATACATCTGCTCCGCTCTTGATCATTTAATATATTTCATCAATTGCCAGTTTTGCGAATTCAATTTCATGCTAAAATTGCCTATTGCTACTAATACCTCCCCAAATATTATCATTATGATCATTAATTATTATTTATTATTATTATTATTATTATTTATTATTATTTATTATTATTTATTATTTTATTTATTATTTATTTTTTTACTTCATTATTATATTTAAATTCTGGAAAACATTAAACCATTTTCAACTCTGAATATCCAATGCGACTTGTTATAAATATACCAACATTTTGAGATCTTTTGTTGTCCAACACTTTGGCAACCTGAGAAGAAAGGCAAAAGATTATATGATGAAATTAAAGAAAAATGATATACGCTAATAACGTTTTTAAAATGTACTGTATTATTCTAATTTCTATACCCTAAAACTATCTTATGGTTTTGTTAGATGTTTAAAATGAGACCAAAAGTCATTATACTTTAACTTTGCGGATTTTTGGTTCTTCTTTTCTTCTTCTTCTCCTTTGGGGGATGACGTTTCGGGCGAATAATCAAACAACCCATTTCGTCAAACTCTTCTTCATCAATTTCATCCCAAAGTGGTCCATCAATATTTTCCCTAATAATATAATAATATGACAATATAATAAAAATAAATAAATAATAATAAATAAATAATTATAATAATAATTAGTAATAATATAGTAATAATAATCTAGTTTAAGTATTTAGATTAAATGTTGGAATGAAAAGGGAACGAATGGTGCAGAGTGAAGTAGGAAACTTTTGAATGATAGGAAGGTGGCTGATGCAATTAAATCGTTGGCGGATGTAAAGGGACTAGGTCTTGAAGTGCGCTAGGGTTTAGCATAAGGCGTAATAAGTTACCGTGCTAATGTATAGTAGTGAAACTATGGTATGAAATAAGAGGTATAGAATACAATGTGTTCAGATGGACAATCTTAGGAGCGTGTTAGATGGGAGAAGAATTGATAATTTGTATATGGATGGGGTGATGAAAGAATTAAAAGTAGGGGAGGATGTTGGACTGATAGAGAACTTAAGAGTGGAAGGTGCCCTGTTTCTTGTAGGCTGATGATTTAGTTTTGTATGGCGAATCTGAAAAAAGTTTGAGAAAGATTGGTAGAGAAAGTTTGGCGGGGTGTGTTAAAGAGGGGTTTGGAGTAAATGTAGACAAGAGTAAGGTGATGGTGGTGGATGAGGAGATTCCGCAGTGTTGTATCATATTGGATGGTAATCAATTGCAACAAGTATCAGAGTTTAAATATTTAGGCAATATTTTGGAAGAAAAGGGAACGGATGATGTAGAGTGTAGTAGGAGAGCTGTGGGTGGTAGGAAAGTAGCTGGTGCAATTAAATCTTGGTGAATGATAAAGGTCTTCGAGTGCGCTATGAGTTCGCTAAGGTATGTTTGTTACTGGTGTCATTATAGTGGTGAAACTATGGTGTGGAATAAGACTTATAAATCTAACGTGGAATCTATTTAGATAGATAATCTTAGTTTTTTTTTTTTCATCAGAGATAAACACACGTCACTCCGGGCGAGCCCTAATTCAAGGAGGAGGTGCACTGTTTAACGTCGAGCAGGACTGAAGCTAAGTCAAGGGGAGAATAGCTCACATTTCCCACCGACCAGTTGCGACCTGGGCCCTCGCTTTGTGGCGAGTGATCTACACAGATATTTGGGCGCTTTAATATATTAAATATAAATACTAAAAATTTTTTTTAATTTCATTATAAATATACAGCAATCATTATATATACACTATCACCATCATTATTATCATTTCCTACTATTATTATCACATTATTACTACATTTGTCATTATATATTATCATTATTATATCATTACCATTATTTTTCAACAATGTTTCATTTTATCATTATCATAATATTATTATTATTAATACACTATATTTCACACAAATATTCACTTCACATATATATATAAAATGTAACCCTTGGTGGAAGATAAAACTCAAATCTGAGGGGTCACAGGTTCTAGAGATGTTTTGATGCCCTTCACGGTAAAGTCTGGATGTGTTTATTCTAAGTCCAACTTTAAGGTAGATTTGAAGATATATGTATCGATGTCATATTTAAAATATTGTCCAAAAATGATTATATTTTGCGAAAAGAATAGGTTTCATCTGTTTCAATGCTTCACACTCAGGTGTGAGAAGAATTGATAAAATGAGGAATGAACGTGTTGGGGGAAAGGCATAAATACGAGAATAAACGAGTGTATTGATATGTTTGGTCATATGGAAGGATGGATAATAGTCGGTTGGTTAGCGGATGTATAGTGGTGAGTGGTGAGTGTGCTTTACTGGCTGGAACCGAAGAAAAAGTGGATTGAGTCGGTATATGAGTGTCTAAAGGAATGGAATGAGATTTTGGCAGAGGCGAGAAGATACGTTAATAATAGGAGTGAATGGCTGGGTTATGTCAAGTGGCCTCGTGGTGGGCCTGCCCAAGGGATGAACCCCTTACTATACACTGATGAGATATCACAGTCAAGGTTGTCGAAGGTATTGTGAAACCCAGGGTGGATTTTTTGGCTGCAAACCGTGCTCGATTTAAAGGGTAAGAGGGGAATGGTATGGAGGAGACTTTCTTTCGACTATGTGATTTCTTTTTTTGGGGGGGGGGAATATTAATTTTTTTACCTTTTAAAATTTTTTTTCTGCTTCTGCGTTTTGTTGACGCACCTCAACCTCGTTGGGGAAAGGAAGATAAAGAAAATATAATAATAATATATAATAATAAATAATAATAATAATAATAATAATAATAATAATAATAATAATAATAATAAATAATAATAATAATAATGTTAATAATAATAATAAATAAAATAAAAATGGAAAATCTTTATTCAGCTGAAAAGTTATAAAATTATACCAATATTAAAATTACGAAATATTATATTTTTAAATAAAAAAATAATAAATAATTAATAAATAATATAATAAAAATAATAATAATAAATAAATAAAATAAAGAAATAAATATTTAATAAATAATAAATAATACCTGATTTTAATCTCTGGTTCTCCAAACTCTCTTGAGCTAGCTTCACTTTCATTGTCCTTAGCAGAAGACTCTTCAGATTCAACATTTTCTTCCTTTGACGACTCATCGTCTGCGCGTGGAGCGTCTTTCGTTACAGCGACATCGGCCTTTGGTGCTACTTCCTTTTTGTCAGGTTTGGGGTTTTAAATTGTATTCTGGTCCAATAAAGTGGTTTCATCGCCATCTTTGGGTTCACGGGTCGTTTCACAACACTTTTGTTATATATTATATCATATATATATATATATATATATATATATATTATAATATATATTATAATATATATTAATATATATATTTAAATTTATTTATAATATATATATATTATATTATATATATTATTATATATATATATATATATAGTATATTTATTATATATATTATTTTATATATATTATTATATA
>JABUQX010039123.1:17500-20000 GCA_015478945.1 Trachelipus rathkii
AATATTTTACCTACCTTCTTTCGATTATTATTTGGCTTCAGTTCTTAATTTTATATCGTAGGAAGCAAAGCTTTCGCTTGTTCTCCTCGAAGGTTGAAAAGAGAAATTTCTTGTTTCTTTTCTATAGAATCTAAGATTTTGTGTTATCTTTTTAGCCGCATAACTATTTGATGTAATTTTGTTATATATATATATTGATTATATATATAATTATTTATTAATATATTTATATATATATATCTATAATATATATATAATATATATATAATTATAATAATTAATATATATATATATATTATATATTATAATATTATTATATATATTATAATATATTATATATATATATATATATATATATTATATATATATATATATATATATATATTATATAATATATATATATTATATAATATATTAATATATATATATATATATAATATATATACTATATATATATATATATATAATATATATATATATCAGCATGACAATTTAGATTTTAAAATTATAATGGTGCTTAAAAAATACGCAGGAATAAATAACACACAAATTTAATGCATTGAAAGATAAATATGTAAACGATACAAAAAAAAACCACACTCAAAACATGGTTGTGAAAATTTTTTTTATTAATAATAAATTAATTTTATCATCAGGTGTATGTACCATTACCTACTAATTATATTGAAACAAATGACGGATGCTTAAGCAATAAAATATTCATGCTGAAATTGCCTCATCAAATTATCATTTCTCGACTAATGAGTCGCGCAATTCTAATAGTTTCTTTTATGAAAATTCTGATTATTATATTACTTAAGTTTTAAAAATTAAAATTTATTTCAGTTTACTTTAAGGATAATAACTGTAAATATGAAGGAAACTAAATGCAACTAAAATGGCTTCGAAATTCACAACAATAAAATTTAATAACAAAAATAAACTTAATGAAAAAAATGTTGCAAAGTTTCTAAAATCACTTCAAAATGCTCCTTGGTAATCATTTCAAAGATAAAAATCATGTCAACACCAAACTAAATCAGTAACAACGTAGATTACAAATAGCAAATCATCGGCTTAAATCACTCCTTTTAACTTCCCTTTCAGGGGCACCAACCTCTGAATCCGCCACTTCGTCAACAATGCTAGTTTCTATTGTTTCAAGGGACCACGGTTGTTCATCATTATTAAGGGCAAGGGTATTATCAGTGGATTCAAAGGGGGCGCAATTGTTGAAAAGTAATTTTCTGAAAGAGCTTCTAGGGTTACATCGTCAGGTTGAATATTATTGTGAGATTATTTTGCCAAAATATGGTCGTTCTCCACTAATTCATAATAAATTTTCACAAAAAACTTAAAATTCATGTTTTATGTTTTTCGATTTTATATATAATATGAATAGTAAGATGATTTACAAATAAAGAGAACAAAAGGAATGTTAATTAGTTTATATAATGACAATGAAGCACTTCGAAAATTAAAAGGCGGAGGTTTATAAAAAAAAGTTCGTAACAGAAAACTACGTTAAAGTATGGTATTATAAATCCTTGACCAGAAAATAAATTCTCATGTGATTACAACGACAAATTTTAAATATAGCAGAAAAACATTTCTCGATTACTTTTTTCTAATCTTCGTAATTACAGTTTAAAATTTTTTGTAGCATCACGTCCAAACTTTTACCAAAACATTTTTAATTAATTAACATTTTATGGATAATTTCAACAAAATAACATTTATTTAATTAATATTATTAAACTTCCCATTATCAAAAAGGATTAAATGAGGCTTAAAGTATTTATTATTTTATGATTTTTTCTTTTAATATATATCTTTTCCATTCTCATTAACCAGTCTCAAACTAATATATATAATAATAATATAATATAATATACATAATATATATAATATAAATAATAATAATATAATAATATAATATAATAATAAATATATATATAATACATATCATAATAATAATTTTTCTATTCAGGTTGGGAAGTCATGAGTATAAATTTTTTAAAGCCTAATTCGCTGATAGAGCAACTAAACAAGTGGGACCTAACCCATACACACAAATTTTCTGCAGGAAATGAGCAGACATTTGAAAAAAAAAATCGGTAATTTAGAGTATTCCTAAGAATACAACCTAAAACTTAACTACTAACCTAACTAACTAATCTATCATCCTTCTAACGCAGGGGAGGTTGTACAGGATTTTTTTTTTGATGCTTTTGTGTCGATCTTTTTCTTCTGCGAAAATTTAGGGTTACTCCCCAACAAATTGACAAATTCAATGCAAATTTATTTGTTTTTCTCTGCTTAATTAGATATTATTGCTGATATAGAATTCTATGGGGCCTCTTCTACCTGCCTTCTGTGTATGTTCAGCCAGGATTCTGATAAGCCAAATTGCCAATTTGTGGGGGCATTTGGAGGTAAGTTTTCCTGGGGTATCAGATAATGAGCGAGCACAGTTTTCAGGTGTGAACCGTAGTGAATC
>JABUQX010039123.1:27500-63841 GCA_015478945.1 Trachelipus rathkii
TTTTCGAGATAATTATCATTTTTGAAATTTTTTCTTTATATAATGTGATTTTTAAAAAATTAAAATTTTTTATAATTTTGAATCATGTCCGCACAACTAAATTCATTATTAGTATATATACTAGAATGTTAAAAAAAAACAAAAAATCAAACTGACGAGTCGTAAAAATAACAGGGCTATATATATACTAATTTATATTATGTATATAATTATATTTATATTTAATATATCTATATATAATTTATATTATATATATATATATATATATATTATATTAATAATTATATAATTATATTATATATATATTATATATATTAATATATATTATATAATATATATACATATTATATATATATTAATTTAACGGTTATTAATTATAATGCTAGGGGAATGCTTATCTAATAAAGAAGAGTTTACGCTTATATATCCTTATCGTGAACGGAATCCTTACTGGTTTTTGTCTCGCCGTCAATTTTATGTATGTTAAATAAGTCTTATTGTCAGTATAAAAGCTTGCATAGCAATTGTGTTAGCGTGACAGGCTCAAAATAGCACAAGGTCAACAATTGCATCATGAGAAGAATTTATATGAATCGTTTGCAGTTTATAGAATTTGTGGTCTACATACATGGACCTACTGTTATTATAATGCGAGTTTTAAAACTGTCAAAGCCGTGAGAAAAAATTCATACAATGTCGAAATGTTCTAACACAAAAGTAATTATAACAATTTTAAAAGTCACGTTATTTAAATTATTAATCGAAGAGCATTGTGCTCCGTAAATATTTTTCCATCTTTCAATATTTTTATTCGTTGGCTGTGAACCTCAAATAAAAAACTGATGCCATTAATTACCGGCGTATGTTTGACGTTACATTGTCATTCAATAAAATAAACAACTGGCATCTTGGTATTCAGACAAACCACAAACTCCCATACTAAAATTTTTTGTTACCCGTGTAATAAAGGGAACAATTTTTGTTGACATAACATGACTTGTTTTTTTGTATTTTTTTTAAGAGATTCAAAAAATTATTTGTATTTGTCTAAAGGTCAAGCCTTGTAGACATTCACATTAAAAAAAATTCACAAAGTATTTTTTTTTACATTTCGTTAATATTAAAGTGTATCATTATTATTATTTGTCGCATTCAATATGAATTTTCAGCATATATTTTTAGGCCAAGTGCACGGTTTTACTTAGATTTATTGTTTGTATGCCCAACTGTTTGTCCTCTCTGTTTATCGGGGAAAAAAATGTTCGCAATTTTCCTGTTTTCTTGTTATGAGTTGTCAAAACTAAACCTTACAATGCTATTTTTGAAATCAGCGGCCAAAAAAAAAAATATATATATATAAGCAAAATATATAAGTATAAATTATATATCCCTATATATATATATAAAATAATATATATATATATATATATTATATATTTTATTTATATATATATATATATTAATATATTATATATTAATATTATTTATTTAATATATATATATATTAATATAAATAATATATATATATAATATATATATTTATATATATATATACTTACATATATCGGAATCATATATAAGCAAAATATATAAGTAAAATTTATTCCCTATATGTTATGAATAAATAATTTTCGATTGACTAATATTATATAAAGTATATTACAATTTTTTTTAAAAATGGCAATACTTGACGTATTAAGAAGAAAGAACCGAAAGCATGGCATTCGAATAACAGCGGTGTTGACCGTTCACCTCATACGGTACGTACTAGCTATGTATGGTAAACCTAATTCAGTTATCTTCGCAATTACCACATACAGCTGATCAGATTAATTTGTTGTCGTTTTTTTTTTATCAAAACATACGAAATGTAGAGACGACGACAAATAATGGGCGAATAATAATATAATAATAATATAAATAATAAAATAATAAATAATAATAATAATAATAAATAATAATTAATAATTAAATTAAATTATTAATATTATATATAATATATATATATATATACTATATATATATATTATATATTATATATAATATATATATAATATATATAATATATTAATATATTATATATTATATATATATATATATATATATCACTTACCACCATTCCTACTTGAAGATCGACTTCCTTCCAATCGAGCAGGTTGCAGTTCAAGCTTCTTGTGCCTGGAAACTTTAAAGCCCCCTTTTGCCCCTGCTGATGCTTGATGCATGTCTTCTAACTCTTCTTCGTCTTCTAGGTCGCTTCCATCACTTATAAAATCTTGAGAAGTATTACCATTTTGATCTGCTATTTCATTTTCCTGTTCATCACATAATTCATCTTTTTTCAATGAAATAATTTTGGGTAGCCTATCGTCATCTTTATTGTAATAAGACTTTTGATTGCACTTTACATCATTTATTGAAACTTCAGTATTATTATTATTATTATTTAATAACTGATCATTATCATTATCTAAAGGATCAATTGATTCACCCACTTCACTTTTGTCAAATCCTTTGTTTACTACTGCACTTCTTTCGCATTCCACTTGATCTGGTCCGCCAAATTTTATGGAATCGGGGGAGGGTTTTGCCTGAGGCAAATTGCCACCCCCTGTTTGTTGCGTTACATCCCCACCCATTGTTTCTTTTTTCCCTACCCCCACCCCATTTTCCGTTTTCTGTAATTCGTTTTCGCAAACAGTTTTCTTTAAATTATTTTCATCGGTAACTTTAGTAAAACTTAAATTCAGTCTTTCTTTGAGAGAGTCTTCAATTTCTTTAACCCAACCGTTTGGTGATTCATTACTGTTCTCTGTATGAACATTATTTTTGGTTTTATTTACTCGTTCCGATAAGTACTCTGAATCGTCGTCTAATAACGAAGGAAGTGATGGTGTAAATAAACTCTTTTCTTCCTTACTTTCTGATACCCCACTTGTTGGATGAGCCCCACTCAATGCTTCCGTAAAGGAATCTGAACTAGATGACGCAATGCTCTCGTTAGACAAATCTGTAATTTCTTTCTTTATAGTCTGAGATTTCTTACCCGATAATTGTTCTGTGGTTGAAGACTGCGAGAAATTTTTAGAATCTTCATTTCTTAACTCAGCAGGAGTACCTGCCTCGGCATCACTGTTAGCACCTTCTTCTAAGAGCTCTCTACTACTTTGTAGTTTTGTTTTTGAAGACGATTTTGACTTACCAAGTTTTCCTTTTCCTTTTTTCTTATCTCCTTTTCCTTTTTTATTATCAGACCCCTGTATGTTTCCCATGTCTTTTTTATTTACACTATTATTTATACAATCATCAATAAGTGATTCAATAGAATCGTTTATATCAAAACTAAGGTCCGAATAATTTTTAATGGTTGATGAACTTTCATCATCGTCTGTTATTTGCTCGTCATTTGGTTCTGATGCTGCACTGACGGAAGAATCGCATGAAAAGAAGTTTTGAACTGATGTGTTAATGTTTGTGTACAGTGGAGCAGCTACTATGAAGTAGATTAACTAATCATAAGATAATATGTATAATAACATAAAAATATTATTAATTTTCTTTGTATTTTCATGATTTTATAAATATGTTTTTATGAAGAATAATATAAAATAAATTTTTAATATTAACTAATGTTATATATTAATTTATTAGTATATAAATATTATTATAATGGTAAATAGGAGTTACAAACTCTGTAAAGAAAAGACGTGGGCAGATTACCTGAAAAAAATACTAGTTCATTATTTTATATAATCTATTTATATATTTATTCATACCCTATATAAATATATACTATATATATCTATTAAAGCTAGAAAATATCTTGCAGTATACGACTTAAATATATCTATATATATAATTATTGGGTATTTTAACACAGCAAATAAAATTGATTTATATAATATAATATATATATATATATATATATACGTATATTATAATATACTATTAATATATATAGATATATATATATAGATATATAATATTATATATATATATATATAAATATATATATATATATATAATTAATATATTATATATAAATATTAGATTATAATTATATAAATATATATCTATATATATATGTGATATAATATTATAATACTATATATATATTATATATTAATATATATATAATATATAATCTATTAATCTCAATATATATATATATATAATATTATGATAAATCTATATATATAATAATATATATATTTAATTTATATTAATTAATTAATATAATTTATTATATTATTAATAATATATTTATTAATATCTAATAATATATCTTTACCTATTATTATATATATATCTAATATTATAATATATATATATATAAAATTAATAATTAATATATATATATATATGTATAAATATATAAACTGAGAACTTATTGTCTCAGACCTTTGGATATTCGATATAATATCAGATTATAAATACTGATATATAATCTAGAGAGATTACTGTTTGGATATATATATATATATATATATATATATATATAATAATATAATAGTATATTATTATATTAAATATATATACATATTAAGCTATATCAGCGAGCCGAGCTGATACATTAGCATCGACTCTGCAGGTATCGAGGCTTTCACTTTTCATTGATTCTACTAATGTCTTGGACGAAATAGACTTATCATTAATGGGTGGTACTATAATCATAATATCAGGGTGCTAATCAATTTAAATATTCCAGAAAGAGTGACATGAAAATAATGTTTAGGGATGATCGCCTTTATTAGCAAATGGACTTAGCTGAGTATAAGAAATAGATACTAGATAAACAACCTAACGCACTCCTCTCAATCAAGGACAATCTTTTCCCCTTTCAGCATATCATGGCAGTAAATTTGTCTATTGAAACTTAGTTCATAAAATATAATTAACATTATACGTACCTCTCCTAGTTCTGCGGGATGTAGCGCGAATATTTTAAAGTGTTGATATAATTATGAGGGATGATTTATTAAGAGGGATTGGCTGTAAAGTCAGTACCTTTAAACTGCTTTTAATGTTGAGCACTACGTAATCTTTTTGAGAATAGGTAAGTAATAATATAGAGTCTCATTGTCTAATTTTTGAAACGTGTAACATCATGAAATAACCTTGAATAATAATCTTGAGATTTTGTATATATTCATTCATTCTACTTGAACATATAATATCTTATAGAAGTAAATTTTATAGATTAAGGATATATATATTTCTAATCATTTATATAAGATATTTTCTATATAATAATAATCGTTTTTATGATAAGTCGACATATAACATGTATAAGCGGGAGACGTGCGACTTTGTACTGAATATTGCGCGGTTTGATGTCTGAATTTAAGTGAGGAGGTAGATTAGCGCTAGTGAACATATAGTTCATTCTCGAGGTGTACGGAGGTTCGTCATTAGCGACATACATCACTTAAATAAATGAGTATCAGTGGATGCCCATCCTCTGATTTAATATTTAATATAATTATATATATATATAATTACTAATATATTATAGTATATAATATAATATAATTAATAGTAATATTAATATATATAATATATATTATATATAGTTATATATATATTATATATTATATTAACAGGGTGTTTACCCGATATGAGGGACAAATTTTGAGTGAATAGATATTATCTTTGTAACCATTACAACGGTTTTGTCTTAAATAAAACTTACCAATTCAGTTCTTCCTTTGTTCTTATCATGAGTTAAATATGTTCAACTGGAAGTATGCATGTAGAAATATTTAGAGCATAGTTTATTAGTTCCCGTAGATGTACGAGTTTTGCTCGGGGAAACTCTTGCAAAAGAAAAAGTAAAATATTTAGCTGTCATACTAATTGAACATTGCTTGATAGGTACAACCTAATTATAGAGATAGGATGAATAATACTAGGAATATTGTTGATTGAGTCTAGAATGATAAAAACAATCATATAAATATTTAATACACTATTAATGAATAAAAAAAAAAAATGGCAGCTCCATCCTCAATATCGACTCATGACGAGAATATAAATAATCTATATAAAATAACTAATTTTGACTCCAATGACCCATACCATAGATAAGTGAGAGTAAGTACGTAGATATATTGAAAATAAATAAATAAATAAAATAGAGTAGATAAGAAATAATAATATAATATAACAAACAAAAAGAAATATAGAGATAATAAATAAATATAAGATACATAAAATAAAAAATAATAGCATATTTACGGTTCCTGAATATAAGAATAAAAGAAAAGAATAGCAAATAAATTATATAAAAAATAAAGAGATTAAAAAAAAGAAATACGAAAATAAAATGTTAATAAAAATAAATAATAATAAATAATACAATAATAATCGGCAATAAGATTATAATTTCATGATAAATAAATAAGATTATAAATAAGATATATAGAAAAAAATTTTAAATAATATAAATAAAAAAAAATCTATATATATATAAGAGAAAGCGATAGATAGAAATATAATAATAATAAACAAAGAATAATAAAGAAATAATAACACAAAAGATAAAAAAAGAATCTATACATAATATAAATAAAAAAAATCAATAAATCAAATAATAAACAAAATAAATGAAAATAAAATATAGAATAAAATTTATAATGTAAAATACGGTAAAATCCAGACTTTGGAAGGAGTTAAACAAATGAGATGAAAATGGGAAGATATAACAGTAATACATATTATAACTAAGTAATAGGTATAAAAACGAGTTAAAGAGATAAATAATTAGACAACTAAAACTATTAATATGAATGCTTAAATTAAATAGTGATTAATGACATTTAACTACTACTACTACCTACTACTACTACACTACTACTATACTACTACTAATTATATATATATACTTAAATAATAAATAATAAATAATAAATAATTTAAAATGAATAATAAAATCAATAATAATAATAATAATAATAATTAATAATCAATAAATTATATAATAACTATAACTCACATGAATAACACAAACACACAAATATATCACATCATAATAAACATCTTGCTATACCTTCCTACTATCATTATAACCCATACTAAATGAAAGGGTAATTATATGTTACTCCAGAGTTAAGCTTTATTTATAAGAAATTGTTTTCCTAGGTTATATCAATGGTCTTCTGCAAATGAATGATGGGTAATCCAGAATTTTCGTCCCCTTATACCTATATTTTACGTTAAAACAGCCCACTTTAATATAGATATAATAAAATATAGTAAATATATCAAATAATTTTAGCAAAAATGGTTTTGGAAGATTATACGGAGTACGAATAGATTCTTGTTTGGCAAATAAATTAGATATCCAAAACTTATTTTTACTCACATATTTTTGGAGGATTATATTGGTGTATCTATTTGTGCGAGAGAGCGTGTTTAAAGTAGAAGTATATACTAAAATAGATAAATATCACTATCACACGGGTATAAGTCAGCACTACCCGATGTAATCAATGAGATGATTACGGTGATCTTCATATCGCTACCTCTAGTGTAACTTATACTATGAGGGGGACTAATCCTCTCATACCGGGATGTTCCGGAACTCATATACTCAGTATTCTAATTGGTCTTTTAGGGAGTAGTCGCGGGGGTTCTACTTATATCCGAACCATTACCCCTCGTGGTATAAACTAGTACTTCTACCCCTTATCCGTTCACTCATCAATTAGTACGTACTCTAGTAGAGTACTCACCTACTAATAGAATAGGGTTATATAATTATGAGTACTTAAGTATATATAATATACTCAATTATGTTAGGTGAGTAACTTACGAGTTGTGAGCTATCATCATGTGTATATCACGTAGATAATATAGTAAGCGCCCTAATAAACTAACTGTAAATTATTCCCATACCTGTGTCACTTAGATATATATATGAGCAAAAACTAGCTAAACTTGTTACTGATAGACTAGTTTAGTAAGCTTTGCCGAAAGAGTGATGGTAGAAGATTTTATTTATTTGTGATATCATATCTATCAATAAGTTTTTAATTTTTTATTCCTACAAGAGCTTTATTCTATATATATAGTAAAAAAGGAAAGTGTTGAGCGCGAGGTATATATTGTATGCAACACCTAAAATTGTAAATATGTACGAGATTTTAATAGTTCAAGAAACTATATAAAAGTAAATATAAAGTCAAAAGTTATAGTTTAATTAATTATAAAAGGTTTTTATCCTAAAATATTTTACAAAATATATTACACAAATCAATTAGTGCATAATGTAAAAATAAAATGACCTTATGTGTTTTATGCTAAGCGAAGATCTGTAAGAGGTGTGGACGGGGAAAAAAAAGTTCAAATATTCGACGCTCACAACTCACGGGATTATATATTTTGAGGAATAAAACTAGACGTAACATTAGGAAATTATAATACCGTATCACTTTGCTTTTGTTCATATATAATATATATATATATAATATATCTTGTATACAAAATAAAAATTAATTCCATAAAATAATAAATGACTATTTAATAAATCAACTATTCGAAATGTATTTTATATAGGTATACATGATATGTTGTCATAAAACTCAAAATATCTAATAAGACTAGATTTAATATTTAAAAAAAATAATCAAAAAATAGAATATTTATAAAAATGTAAAAAAAGCTCAAATAGTAACGCTCAAAATAAATACACAAGATATATCGGTGACCAGCAAAACATTCTAATTAAGAAGGGGTTTGTAAGAATAGTACGTAATTATTCAATTTCAAATAACCGTAATCCCGGATTTACTAAAAGCAACAATATTATAGGGATGAGGGAAATAGTTAATGACAGCAGAGTTCCAAAAAATATAACAAATCTCCCCAAAATGTTTTTTACATTAATAATGATACTCCTAAAGAAAAACTAGAAATATAACGGATCTACATAAATGATTAAACAAACACACACTTATTTAATTACAAAATATAATTTACATAGTAGTAAGACAATAATTATTCCCTAAACATTTTAATCTGTTCTAATTTCTAGAGTATATATAACATATGTCCAAATATGTGTGCAGTACTCTTTCGAAGATTATCATATTTTTACTCATCTTAGAGGTATCCACTATGTAGGTTTATATAACTTAACTTCATTGAGTCTCTTAATATTTTTATAGGAAATTAGGTAATATAAATATATATATCTCAAAATATATAATTATTATATTTGGAGGAGGCTACACCACTCACACAAGTAAATAGACCTTTCCAGTAGATCCGTCATATGCTACTAAATATGAAGATTTAATTAGTAGTGGTGATCATATTTTTACCTATATATACGACCCAATCTAGAAACCGTATAATAAGTGTCGCAATCTAATAATATATATTGACTGAACAATATCCGATTCTTATGGATAATTATAATATACTATATACTATATTATATATATAATATACTATTATATTTGATATATAATATATAAATATAATATATATATATAGACAGATAAGAAAAATTGCTAAAAAAAATAATGTTTTAATTACTTATTCTAATAAAATGATTTACCCCTTATCAATTTTTGTTAATTATTAATAAACAAAATAATTTTATACGTTACATTTATTGATATTAAATTATAACCATATATCATTGAACATGATACGGAAATTTATTATACCTATGGCAATAAATTTTCAGATTTAAATCTGTTTTTGTATTTAGTTTTAATATAATGCAATAATATGGGTGTTGACTTCATTTTTATATCAACTATGATATATGATATTATAAATAAAATATAATCATACATATTATATATTAATGTTATATATATATATATATAAGTTACCCTATATATTTAAATTCAGACGCATGATATTATGTAGGTTTATATATTATACGGTTAAAATTATATTACCTCACTAATAATATACGTATTATAGAAGAGTTAAATATTATATATATAAACAGATTGTAAAAGTTTACATTTCTTGAAGGTACATAGTATACTTTTACAATATAAATAAAATTTAGTTTCATCTTCTTCATAACTTGATACCCAAATATATATGGGTTATTAATTACTATCATACAAACAAGTGAACTAGACTTATTCAGGACTCACGATATATCTATGAGTGATTCATACTGAATATGTAGCTTGCCTGAATATAGAAATATGAATAAAATCGATTGATATTGGAAAATTCATATTCACATGTCCGGAGAGAGTTGTAAAGATCTAATATTATAAGAACACAGCGCGATGAGGTGATTATAAGACAATAATTTGAACTTCAGATTTATATTCAGCACCTCACACAAATACATTTATGAGTAAGATATCTGAGCATATTTCACGTATTCCTCAACTGTCTAACAAAACAATTTTGTAAATTATTATGCGTAATTGAGTTTATTTTAATATTGGTAAGTTTTCTTTTAATAACTTATGTTTAATATGGTGATAAATCCCAACATAAAATCCAACAGCCCTAATACTTGCATTACTTTTTATCTATACAATCTTTATGAAATATTATATAATGTTAAAGAGATATATAATATGTAAAACAACTATCATATACTCGTTTCTTATGCAAAACACACAATAGTATAATTACATGGGGAACCACCACACCACCTCTGGAGCAGCATTATAAAACTCTTACATCAAACCTCTCTACCATAGAAGAGCACATGTAATAATGATATTGAGGTATGCGAATACATGTTGTAATATATGCTTTCTGGCGTTTATAAAAATATGTTGGTTTAAGCTGTGACAAGTATGTGTAGAGTATTTATTCCGGAATCATTTGAACATCGGTAACAAAAGCCACTAGAGAAGCAAAATATATACTTTTACTCATATATTCATTATCTCATTACTTTATTTTATAATTAGTTTGATTATTTAATTATTATTATTTATCTCTGTCTATTCAACTCTATTGGTGGAGAGAGGATAGATATGAATGAATGTAAGATGCTGTACACTGGGTATTATAATTGGGCTTAAGGAGTATTATGTTATTTGACTAAACGCTATTGATAGTTTCAGTTAAACTTGAGAATACATTTGGAATTATCTAAAATTTTGAAATTAATATGTCACTGTCTTCATACTCTACCAACACTGATTCTAAGAATAATTGTCGACATGAACACATGACATCTTATTAAGATAAACAAGTAGTACAAAAAGAACTAGGCAAGTTAATTCACATAACTTCATATTCACCATGTTGAAGCTAAACGAAAGAAGAAAGCATCACTCCCTTCAAAAGCTATATATCTAAAAGGACGTCGTCGAAGTAACAGAAGCCCCTATCCAATCATTGTTCAATGATTACAATTTCAATAATTTTAAGGTTATTATAATATCTTTGGTTGACTATCCTCTTAACGTATTACTCCCCCACGATATTAAAATCCGAACCGGATCATAGATAATTTATGATTGCGTTCTGAGATATAATAATTATATAATTAATTTTTATGGTATACTCAATTCACCAACATTCGCAGTAAAGAGATTAAATCTGAGAAATAATGTAATTTAATTTAATTAGCTGGTACAATACTGATTTACGATATTTTAATATATAACTAGATTTTAAAGGAATAGTGCAAAGTTAGTATTTATAATAGAGATATAACAGAGAGAGGAGTTTTATGATTATAAAAATTTGAATAATAATCTTAATTTTTATAGAGAGAGAGAGAGATGAAGAGGAAGAGAGAGAGAGAGATAGTAAGTAAGTAGAGATAGAATAGTACGTTAAGAGTAAGAGATATAGTAGAAGGATAGTGAAGAAAATGAGATAGATTATATGATAGATAGTATTTTAAGATGATAATATAGAGATGAATGGGAGAGATAGATATAGTGAGTAGATAGATGAGAAGTAAGAGGTATTTATAATTTAATTGTATATATATATCATTTTATATTGATATTAAATAAGTATATTATTTACGATTAATTTACATTCTTTAAAATAAACACTAAATTAGCCACCCGAAAAATTAAAAAATAACAACTTAACTATTTATATTTAGCGTTATTTTATTTCAATACTATTTAATTAGATATTTAATTTAGCTATAATATTTATTATTTGAATAAACTATTATATTATTACTACTATATTTTTGTAAGGATTTAGGATCTAAGAGGACTAAATATTACGTCTTTTTAACCTTTCTTCCAATGACTCCTAACAAGAATCTATTTATTGTTCGAAGATATACTGATAAATATACAGTCCGTGATCACACTATCGCTCAAGGAATCATAACAATCCCAAAAATTTAAGACGAACTCGTGTGTATGCTCCCAATTATCGAATCCAATACAGTCTTTCAAAAAAAGCATGTATATCACTTCTTAAATTTAAAATAACTTGAAGGAAATTCTTCATTCCTGTTCCCTCCTACTTGTTTTCTGTCAGCAGTACTTCCGTTTTATCTTCTGCTAAAACTGAACTTTTCCCTTAAACTCGTGTCTGTTTTCATTGCAAAACGACGTTATTTCACCCGACTCTTCTTAATTGCGCCTAAGATCCTTCTTTATGTATAACAACTAGTAATTCACTCTGGGGCATATAAGCACTATTTATAAACAAATAAATCACTAAATAAGTAAATAATGCATTTGCAATCCATCATCTATATCTTAACATAGCGCACATTTAACAATAAGAGAATAATAATACATTGAACATTAAATACAACAATTCTAATCTCTGAACAGTAAATATTGTAAGTCTTAAAAATCGTATAGGGCACAGACATTAGAGAAATAAGAGTAAATAATATCTACATAAAACTCTGGCTATATTTATGTCCTCTATTCCCATAATAACATTTTTGTGGGGCCATACATACTGCATCTGATTGATTAAATCATCTAATGTATATCTATAATATTACTAAATATTCTCGAAAGGATCGGCGACAAAATTTTATTTTGCTTATAGTTCGTTAAATGATCCATCTAATTCATCCTTTAATCTTATTCAACTAATTAATAATGTTATCCTTAAAAACAATATGAACAATATTGATCCTGAATGTTTATACGGATTGTAGTAGGTAGTTAATACTTATATAGCAACCTTATATCTATTATCGTTGAGTTTATTTCCCAGCTGGTAATAACTACTCTAAAGAACAGTTAAATTCTCTTAGCCTTAGGATCACTGCTTAACCAAGTTTTGAAAAATGTAGCTATAGCTTTGCTTAGAAATTCCAAGCCTAAGTGCAAAGGAATGGAAAAAAAATTAGAATCTCCAAAGAAAGAAAAATATTTTCAATTCAGTAACATCCACAATGGAATAAAGGGAGACCTTTAAAATCTTACAAGACTCTCGGATACCACATGTCTTTAAAAATAAAGCTTTTGAATTCGTAACTGGGTTCCATATCGACAAACCTTTGAGAATATAAACGATTAACATGGCAATCAGTTCAACTAAGACATTTCTAAAATTGAAAAGTAACATCATATCATACGTGATGAAAGTTTTCTTGCAAATTAATTTCGAAGTTTCAGCCGGGTCTAACTCGATTTTTGATAAAGTTCGTTATCTTTTTTTCTTCCATAAATTAATGTGGTAAACCACTAAATATAATGCCTAGTAATCCAATATTTAATTAAACTTATATATTATCTTGCAATAAATTTATCTTAGTATAGTATTATAACAACAATTTTTGGAGATATCATAGTATACACTTTGGAACGGGTGATAAACCTATAATGGATGAGGTCGACGGAGCGTATTGAGTTCACATCTTACTGACAATTATATATATATTACCATAACTTTGATAAAAATTGAGAATTTTTTTTCCGAAAGATCGATGCTTATTAAAGAGATATCTATCTAACATACTACATATATACATGCTGATGACGGTAATAGAAGACGGTGCGTTCAGTATATAGCCTATAGTTTTGAATAATCATCGGCTAATACAGCATATTAGGTCAGTGTGTTCCAACACATTAACTTAGTTTCTCTCTACTTGGGTAAGTATAGGTAGTGGTAAGTGCTGTTATATAGTTGAATTTATGGACTTAATATATCAGTTCTCCTCTGCTCTTAGGTACTAACTTTTTATCATAAACTCTCTTCCAAGTTATTAAACTGTAGCGAGGAATTCATTCTCCTTAACGTAGTTACAGTTTAAGAATAAAATAATAACCTCCTTAGCCTCTCCTACATATTCTACTAAGTTACTATGGATTTTTTCAAAACTTCAAATAGGAACATAAACTTTTCATTAAAAAACCTGCAAAACTAACAGTTTTTGTCAATATAATCTCAATAATATAACTGCATAACTTTACACATGCAGTATGTACAGTATATAATCATTTTCTCAAATACCATTTTTTTTTTTTAATCCAATAAAAAGACTCATATATTACTACTTTTTTTAAAATAACTACAAATTTTTGCTAGGATTTTCCGAAATTAAAAACAAATAGAATTTGTTTTTTAATTTGAAGGGAAACAAAGAAGATGAGAATGTTCACTTAGCAGATATGAGAAGGAATGAGTAATTCAAAGAAGAGAGATATTATCTTGGAATAGTAGAGCTATATTCCCAATGCGTAGATATAATGTTTATTAATTTAGTTATCTATAGTTACAATTTATTAATGTATTATTATTGATTATTTTATTATTATTATTATTATTATTATTATTATTATTATTATTATTATTGATCACCAAGTTGATCATGGAAATGGGTGGGGAGTCTCATAATCTGCTCAAGATCATTTGGGATTGAGAAATGATAGACGAATTCACCAGCTGTATCTAAAGAGTTAAAAGAAAGTCATTGGCGGTGGTGAACATTGAAATCGCCAACAATGAGCTTAAAAAAAGAAAAGATGAGAAGAATGTCTTCCATGTTAGCTAATTAAGAATAGTCCATGTAAACATTATATGATAATAAACAAAACAGTAAATGAATTTAGTTATTGATTGCATAAAGGGACTAAGTCATAAAGTAGAGAGTTTAGAAGACTCCAAATTAGAAATATAGGAACAGACAATTATGTTGCATGCATTTGAGCAACATCCGCCACTTGGAGGGCGGATCACAACTGACGCCAAGATCATTAGAGAGAAGTGGATCCCAGTACCAAGTTTGATGCCAGAGGGACTCAGAATGATCCTGTAACAACTTCGCCGTCAAGACCGACAAGAATACGAGAGCAAGACAGTGAGAGCTGATCAGTCGGAAAGAGCGTGGAGCGGATCATGGCAGGAGAAGAGAGAGATTTTAGAAAATTATAGACTGAGCCGACATTTATTGCCACCTTCAAGAAAATGCAGCAAACCCGTTTATTTTGATATCACAAAGTATTCTATTCAGTAATAACCAGGAAATAAGGAAGGGCGCGGCCAAGTCTTGGCGCTAATTCCAGCGCGCGAGTGTGGACAAGGCCGACGCCGAGCCAATGAGGAGTCTCACCACAGAGTCTGATTGATCTGCTGTTGTCATTCGATGTATGGACCCTAACCGTCTCTAAATGTTGAGGAATGACCACGCCCCTCGTCCCAACACATCTTTCCAAAAAGATACTTAAGTAATTATCAATGGTCTCTGGAGTCAAAATATATAAAATGTCAATAATAATATTAATTTTATTAAAAAATTAAATACATTATTATTCTCAATAAATAACATATGTTAAATTATTCTAAATTATAATAATAATTTAAAGAGGTAAATGAATAATTTAGTAATAATAATAAATGATATATAATATTTATAAATAGTCTAAATTAATAATATATATAAGCTAGTCTCTTACTCTATCTATATCTTATCTACATTAATTGATGAAGAAATTATATATACTCAAGGCCATTTAGTTAAGATAACTGTACTGCTACTTATGATACAACCGAGGAACTCCTAGCTAACCTAACCTATACCTAAACTCTATATATCTCTAAACATAACTATACCATATCCTATAACTCTAAACTATACACTCTAAATTACATTTCACATTACATATAACAGTTTAGTGGAGTTCAAGGAGTATGAAAACCTAATAGGCAGTGGGTGTTCTATTACGTGGCTTATCATTCTCTGAACCTGTAGTGGTGACCCAAATAAAATCTCCTCCACAGATCACAGATAACATTCGAGATATATTTCTACACCATCCATATGACAAACTATGATTATAAGAAAGGTAAGAATATGTATATTTATATTTTTTTTTTATTTTTTTATTTTTATATTTTTATTTTTATTGATATTTTATTATTATTTTATATTTGTTGAGGAATTATAACCGATCCTTTCATTTGAACATAATTTAAATTAACTAACGCATATTTAATAAGATTAACTTTTGGAATTGAGTTTCCTATTTATCAAATCATTTAAAATCAAATTTTCATGATTATGAATTTAACTACTGTTTAAAACTAGGAAAGAATAATCCAATTCTTCAAAAGCCAGCAATGTAAATGTTCAATAATTATATATAGCCTATCTATATAGAGAGCTTTAGCTAATCACATCACTAGTATACTCCATGTAGATGAGAGTAGACAGAGAAGTAGACGATAAGCACGTAAGAGAGCAGAAAGAGTACAGAATGAAGAAAACAAAGTTAGATAAAGTTCGCCTAGAGTTTTGACAGAAGTAGAGCACAATACGAATGCATTAGAAATACTTCATGAATTGAATTTTGTTTTGAATAGCGGCTACTAGTCAAATAGAGAGTTAAATTGTTTAAGATAATATATGTATTTGTTGCCACTATATTGGAGTATACACTCGTATGTTAATAATAAAGTAACGATGCGATATATCACTATTTTTAGTCTTTATCTGAGTAAACTTGCTTATTTTCTTCAATTCTAAATATTTTTTGCTTTATGTCTACGTTTTAGAATCGAACGCACCAGAACAAGATTATCTTGAAATCGTTTAACTGGTCCGCGAACAAGTATAAAAGGGGAGAGAAGCCATGTTGCGACCCTAACAATATCCGCTCTGTCCACTTTCTTTATAACTTTGTTCTTCGTTTATACACACCTTTTAATTCCTATTATTCATCAATATTCCTCCATTATATTTTATTTCATCTACAAAGTCAGTTGTATCGGCATAATTATAATTAAACTATTAATTAAAATATTATTTTACAATAATTTTATATATATAAGAAATTATTATGTATTGATCGTGTTCAAATTCACGTTTCATTACCGTATTAATTATGTTCCTCATTATTATTGGACTATAATACGTCATACTATAGTTCTTTCCTACAATATTTCAATATAGGAATATTTCATGAGAAAAACATGGAGAAATATAATATTTCTAAAAAATCAGTAGTTATTGTTAAATATAATTATAGTAAATAAGGAACACTATAAACTTACAAATATTATATATATATTAATAATAACAATCTTATGACTATTATTAAATAATTATTATATTATTATATTAATAATTATTTGAATACTGAAAGTTGAAATAATATTTTATTGCATGTATATCGTAATATTATTATATTTATCATATATTCAGTTATTTATTAAATTGATAGCGTCTTATAATCAGTGTTTCTTTTCAGTTCATACTATAAATTCAACATCAAATAATTCCTTATGAATTGATATAAAGGTAATTTAGTCGTGACTACTTGAGGTAAAGGCTTCTGAGAGATATCACATAGTTATCAACCATTTTCTAATTAATTAATGGGTATGTAACTATCTTTTTCACTCAATTCTTGAAATGACTCGAATAACAATTACCTATATATATATATATATAATATATATAATATATATATAGTATATATATATATATGTATATATTAAATAATATATATATTAATATATATTATATAGTATATAATTAATATTAATTATTATATGTGTATATATATTATATATATTATAATCTATAATATATATGATATAATATACTTAGTATTAATATATATATACTATTATATATAATATATATATAATATATATATTAATAATATAATTATTAATATATAATAATCTAATAATATATAGTATTATATATAATACATGTATTTTATGGTCACAATATGTGATATAATATATGGTAGTAAAAAATGATAAGACTAAAATTATTCATACTACTATCTAACAAAGAATGTGGTACAATGTACTATTTAACAATTATCAAGATAGAGCAGATATGTTAACGTTGAGAGTTTAAGAGTAATAATTTCAAAATGAGAAATAAAATATAGTCCCTAGTACCTCGTATCGTATTAGAATAGAGAACTATATGTAGTTGTGAAACCATATTACATTATACATGATAAGTTAACTCATACCTAAGCTTGACAACGATCTAACTTTATATAACTAAAAAATTAAATATGCAACTGATATGGTTGTGTGAAGAAGTGTCCAAAGATGTCTTGAATTCACAAATTTCTTTGTAGTTCATCATGCTTAAACTCCAACATTATCTATATTATATATATCAAATAAATATTTTAAGATATGAATAATAAGATAAAGTATTACTTAAAGGACAATCTACGCTTCAAGGGACAGGAAATCAGTATTTTATAATCTATTAAATGACAGCTATAAGCGAAAAAGGAGGTGAAGAAATTAGTCGAATACCATCGTTTAGTGCTCAAGAGACGCAGTCAAATACGAATATCTTCATCGTAGTTATGTCCGTCGACACAGGTAGTGCGGAATATGAGCCTCAACACACACACTAGAGTCTCACCAACTATATAAGCAACTTGGCATAATGGGAGAGAAATGAAATGAGATATCGCTAGTTCTATATCGAGTAGTTGGGTGACAAAAAGAACACACCAATGTTCACATGTTGAGAGACGCTGGTGATTCTGGAGAATGATTTGCTAAGATGAAAGTCGGCTTTTATTATACCTAAATGCTTATGCTCTGGCAGTTTGATAAATACTAGTTCTAAAATATATTCTATGGATTAAAAAGTCTAAGTATCGTTTTGTGTATTTGTGCAGTGAAATGATTATGAGTCAGTAACGCATAATGAAATGAGCAATTGCACCGAGTGGTTCTCAAGTGTTAAGAGTTGAAAGTCACTAAGGTAGAAAAAGAAGAATCACTAGCATAGTAATACAACCTAATTGCCTGAGATAGGAGTCTACGCATCTAGATTATTTCAAAGTGTTGTAGGAGTGTGGCATAAACAGTGGGTATGATGGCAACCATAATCGACTAAAGCTTAATATTGCTGCTGACAAAATTCTGTGCGCGTAGGGCTAACAATTCAGACTATCTGAGTATAATTATTTATCGACAAGGAGGAGAAAATTTTGTAAGGAGAGAGCATGGAGTGATCCTTCATTATGAAAATCATAGGAATGAGGGAAAAGCACATGTAGATTAACTATTAGAAATCTTTTATGCAGAGGAAAAGCATTTTTTCTCACATAATTTCCACTGTCGAGTAAACAGAGATCCTTACACAGGGTAGATACCTAGAGTAGGTTTACGAGGCGGGACTATATTAAAACGAGACAGTAACTGGTTATAGTTCAGTATTCCCTAATGCACGTAATCAACAGCAGACGACATATCACCATCAATGATAAGGCGAGGGTTTTGAAGTTTAGTTAAATAAAGAACAAAACTGTATACTCTTATACTGTACGCCTCCATGCATATAGAGAATAACCAGGAATAATCAATGTGGTCTGCCATAAAGGAGGAACAGTGGAGTAAATCGACTCTAGTATTATGGCATGAACAGTATAATCAAGGGCTCGCGAAATGAATTCGTACCATCTAACAAGAGACACATGTAAGAGGAAATCTTAGGCACATATGTCCAATACAGCAATAGTCATGACAAGGCAAAGGAATTTCCTGTACAGTTATACGTTAATTTGTTCTCGCCTAAAGTTATGGGTCTGTTCTATTGGTAACAATGGAAACAGGAAGGATATTGAATCAAGAATTTTAAAGGAAAGGGAAGGGGTTGACAGCATAAATAATAGTTAGAAAGTAAAGAAGGGTCTAGAGTATGTGAGTCTTTCAAGATGGTCATGGTTAAAGTGGAGGGCGCTGGTATCTATATCATATTTTATCAATGCATATGCTAACGAAATGACAACTAGGAGTAAGTAGGAGTGAAAATTTAGACTCGTTAGAATATCAACACTGCACGCGATCATCAACCGAACATGGATAACTAATGGAGTTTCGATGGGTCGGCGAAGGTTAGGCAATAGAAACGCTAATGATAAACTAAATGTTTTAGAAACTAGAGTCAAATGTACAATGGAAACAAATTAGTACGAAATTAAATAACGAATGCAACACATAAAGAGGCTCGAGATAACTCTTTAAAAGAATAAAACACTCATTGCAGAACTATTATGTACACGCAATGCATAACCATTCAGAAAAAATGTGTAAGTGGATTAGTGTGAACAAAAGGTATCGGACACAATGTAAGACCGGTAACAAGCTCTCCAATTCTTATACTTATGTATGAAAAGTTTGGATACAGACATGACCTAAGATCTCTTACAATATAGAGTAACTAATAACATGCGATTTAAGGGCAAACAATTACCCAAGCCTAAAGTCCTCTTCACTCACATATACTCCGTCAGTTCGCTATGAACTTAAGTAGAGACAATGCACCGGAACTTACACTCCATATATTCTTCTAGGTTCACTAGCCCTAGCTATATCATAAATTATTATATCTGATTCAGCCGAAAAAAGACTTTGAGGGGCAGTATTTGTTATGAAGTAGTATAGGTGTCCATGACTCCCAGTGTTAGAGCTTATACCAATTTCCATACTTTATCCTTATAGACCCTAAATTTTATCCTGGTACACCTTATTATATAACGGGCCGATTAGAGTAGGTGAGGCGTTTTTATGCGTATATCAGTTATTTCTAAGGCTAATCTATAACTGAGGAGCGACTTGTCTTGTAACCCTAGATAAATATAATTCAGCTTTTGGTTATTATTTTCATTTGCCGAAAATAGGCTGTATGGAGCCAGTATACATATATGGTTGATGAAAGAGAGCGAGTATATATCATTATTCACGTATCTTATTGTACTAAGAATTTCATTTCTTCTTATTCCATTATATAATTATTCATCTTGGTTATGCACTATATACATAAGTACTTGTTGCTCGTGGTATAAACTATACCAGGTCATAAGGAATATATGTAGCGTATATTGGGAGTGGAAAAATACTAATTTTTACTCCTTATTACACTTCAATCCTAATATTTCCATACATAATTCATGATAATCATTAATAAGGAGATATATATATCATTAGATTAATCGACGAGACAATAAATCTGGACTTCATAAACGAATGCCGTGACTGCCTTGTATTCATCTAAGTAACTTACATAAATTCTTTATCATTACCTCTTGCCAAAACATCTTTAAAACTAATCCCTTCAGTTAATAATCTCAGGCTCATTTAATGTTTATTATATCTTCTATATTGACGTCTATATGATGGTTCTATTACATATATAACTTATATTTATAACTAAATAATACGTGAGAAATCGGGTGAAGAATTAGAGGGAATCTTGGGCTGACATCTGTGCCATCTACAGTTCTATAGATACTCGATAAACAAAAAGAATAGCAAAAGCCTCTTCGCAACGAAAAATCATCTAGAGTATCAAAATGTGTTTCAAGTATACATTCAAGCTAACTTCTTTGGTGCCTCACCACTCCTCCTCCCCTCCTACGACACTACCTATTACCCTCTCTCACTTACTCAACCATCACTAGGATCGCACACTGCGGTAGCACAGCGAGAGGACTATGCTCTTATTTAACCATGTGTCGGCTGGAGTCACTCTTTTGATCATAGTAGAATAGATTCGAAGAGTGCAATTTAAGAAGCACCACCGTAGAAGATTCGTTCAGATGAAGGAAGAGAAGTACACAGTTCGTTTACTGTACTATAGGCTAAGGAATTTAGATTTTGGCAGTCGAGGAGGACCATAGAGCTTATGCTTTGCCATCTGTTCATCTAAAGAAACATCAAGCAGTCATTCAGAACTTGCAAGATCAAATAAGCAATTGATATCAGTCTCTTAATGCCATCGTTAATGACTAACCGCAGAGAGGACGAATAGCGTGATATGATGACTCGAGTCGAATTTTGTGTGAGTAAATTCAATTAGAAGACATTCGATTTGGCACTGTCACATCACCTCGAAGATTAGGAAGTTCGAACCCTATTTCACTACAGAGAGGAGTGTTCCCTGTTCCAGCGAGTTCTACATTGCTTGTTAACACTAAATGGGGAGATAACAGAGTGAGCGGCTATTGTTTTACACTGTCTATACACTTATTAATTACAAATTTATATATACTATAAGTAATTCTTTATGAATACAGAATTATCTTCATAACATTGCTCAACAAACCTACATTTATCAACACCCTAATCTTATTGGTAAGGCACTATCTATCCATTAAGCGACGAGTATACTAAACCTCTTTGATAAATGAAAATATCTCAAGCCTTACGAGTGTTGAAGCACAAAACTGATTAGATCTCTGAAATTTAGTGGTTTTTCCTAACAAGTTTGCGCTTCCTAGGTGCTCTGTACCTCATTCTTGGCCATGAGCTCTGACTCACAATTTTAAGTCCTCGATTAGAGCATGTCCTTACATTTCTTGGCATTATCATAGCTCGTTAGCTATAATCTATTTGAAAGCGGGAGCGCTCTCAACTAATCTGGTCCCATGAATAGAGCCATCTTCCTGCCATACTGCGTTATTTACCTCTTATCTCATCTGCTCCTCTAATCTATACATTCCGTGATATTCGCACCATTTCCTTCTTCACAAATATCAAGGTGCTTACATTTTCCAACTTTCTTTAAAACTCTCTTAGAGTGTTCCAATGACTCAGGCCGAGCTAGGATATCATAAACCGACGCTAGTTGTGCGTGACGGCCTTGCACCTTTGGAGAAATGTTTATAGCTAATCTACTTCTTCTAGGCTAGATGACGACTCTATCTAGATTAGCTGTACCACGTTTTTATGTATACACATGAATATATCTTTCATCAGTCTTCCTCGTATATATAGCTTTTCAAAATCAATTCATTGTAATAGACCTCTTCTTAAGACTATTTGAATTTGCTTGACCCACATTCACAATTACATACAATATTCTACTCCCACTTTCCATTAATAAATACAGATATATATATATATATATATAGACAATTCTAAATAAATACGGTATTGATAGGACGTATTCGCAAATTAAGCTGTAAGTCTTGTATTTAAAACTGGAAGAATCATTTTTTCGCCTCTATTGCCTCAGTCTTCACTTACTAAACCAGGATTGATCTATGGTCACTCACCGAAGCCCCTGTTATTAATAAGATATATTATATACTATCATCTACGATATATATTATTAATACAATATAATCTAATATATATTTATTAATTAATATATATTAATATATATATATTAATATATATATATATATTAATAGTGCCTAGTATAATAATAATAAATAAATAATAATACATAATCATATGAATATAATATATATAGTATAATATATATTAAATATTATATATAATATATAATATATATATATATATATATATAAAATTAATATATAATATATATATATATATAATAATAAATATATTATAATATATAATATATATTATTTAAATTAATATATATATATAAATACCTAGGAAGAAATATATATTAATAAACTGAATTATTCATATAAGCTTCTCGAGCGAAAAGTAAGTTATCTATATGCTAGACAATAAAGCCTGACCTCATATATTGGTACTAGTTCGTTATATTAAATCGCAAACTGCGGGTAATGATGAAAAGTTTAGAGAAATATTTATCTTATACACAGAGCAGTACTTTAGATATTTCATTCGACTATGTAATTGCCGTCCTATATTCCTAAACTTCAACACAGTTCACGAGCCATTACCGCATATACATTGTTTCCAATATCTTAGTTCAAATTAATCCATTAACATTTAATTTCTACCATAACATCAGATCAATACTAAAGGATTTATATCTTTAAAGAGTTAGTATTTATAGAGCTTAGGTTGTTGTTTTTTTTTTCATTCATTGATTCTACACTTTATTGATATCACATTATAGTTTAAATAAAAATACTTTGGGATTCTCATATTGCAAAACTTTACTCACCTAATGCTTATCATTTCTACTCTGATGATAGCGATAGACTAATCGGACAAACTTAAAATTTTCACACTCTCACTTACTCTGATCATTAAAAATACTGAATAAAATTTGATATCAAGCTCCACTCACTAATTAACCTATGATCATTCATATATATATACTGAAAGACTCTCACATCTTAATAGATCACCTTTATTACTTATTATCTATATATATTATTAGCTGTCACCTCTTCCCTTCTTATTTGAAATACATATCCTTCTTTCCCATTTTTACCCATAGAACAGCCATTAACATTTAGTAGATAAAAATAAGAGTTTATGTATGACAATTATTTAGGTGATCTAAATCTGTTTGGATAATGTAAGCCAAAGTTATCTCTATAAAGTGCCTGGAAATGATAGTATTGATATTATACTGTTTATCTAGTGAAATAATATTCCTTAAAGAGCTTCAAAAACGATAATAATTTACTTATATTATGCAATGGAGGCTTACAGTTAATATATAACATTAAACACAGACATTTAACTATAAAACTCATAACACCCATCGCTTTCTATCTTGATTGAGTTTCGTTACAGGTGTTAATGTTCGTCATAGTAGAATACTGACGTTTATAAATATACTTTAGTGTTATCAAATTTACCTCAGGAAACTTATACTAGTTATAATATTATTATATGTAATATCAAGATATGAATATATAATTGGATAATTCATTTTTCTATCTTATATAAAAATATCTATAACAGTATCTTATCGTGGATTCCTCTTCATTAAGTCTTTATATTGGAGCACCTTAGCCAAAAATTTTACTCCTGTCATAAAAACTCAAAGTTTGACTTACCTCGCACAGCACAATTTTTTACGACAATTTCAACACTTTATAGTCGAGATTATAGGATTACCAATCCATGTACCTTATTATTTTACAACACACCTATCCCACATTTATAAATATCTATATGCGATTAATATCTTAATTATAACAATTAAGTAATTTCTATGTCTTTATTCTAGCTTAATCTTAAACACTTGAGATAACCACTCTTACCAATCCCTTATTTTATTAATTGTTACGTCCTACTAATCATACCGTTATTTAAAATATCTATTAAACATTATTGTGATTCCATCAATGAAAATATTTAGGAAAACAAGTTTACCTAAATCTATACCGATCACTCGTAAGCGTCAATTATGGTAACTGGTTTCGTAAGATAAAATGATCACAAACTGAGTGGATACCTCATTTTCCTTCCCTCTGATCATAGGGCCTCTGTCTTTAGACATTTCCGCAACTCCGGAGCCGGACAAGTCGAGAGATTTCGACAGTCTGCCTGAAACGAAGGATTGATTTCTAAACTCCTTTTTCGCTATAGCTTTTCAATTTAATATTTAAATAAATTCATGGACCCATCCATAGGGTTGGGTTTCCAAATCCTATTTATTAGAACCCTTAATGATTATATTCACATTATTATAAAATATGATTTAATTAATATGTATATAGCAGGACTACAAGAATTTGTGACATTCATAGACATTCATTTGGACACTTCTTCAACAACATACCACATTGATTATATTTAGTATAAGTACGTTTCAGCTTATAGGTATGAAAGGTATCTTTTACATTGATAATAATTAGAATGGTTCTACACACACATTATTGCTCTTACTTTTAATAACGTACGAAAGTATACAGCGACTCATTCATTGAATCTTTTCTTTAACTCTCACTAAAACACTGCTCTTATGTAAGTCTTAATATAGCATATGCCAACATTATTTGTGGAGAGATGATGAATAATTCTGTCTATTTCCACATTTATAATCATAAATCTCACCATATTCAGAACAAAGATATATTAATATATAATAATACTAATATATATACTATAATAATATATAAAGGTGATATATATATATCCATGTTATCTTATACAATACACATTAAATATTTACTTAATATAGTTATATCCAGTTAACCTTAAACCTAATATCCACTTTTACAATAAAGTATTTTTAACTTAATTCTTCACTTTTAAGTCATGATTTGTTTGATGAAAGAAATGGAAAAGAAGAAATTAGCAATGTAATACTATGTAATGATTAAAAAAAGCACTAAACATACACACTCTCACAAATCTAAAAACATATCAATGAGGAAAATATAGTTATTAGAATATAAATGGCTAAGGAAATCTTTAAATCATAATTAATTAATATAAACATGTATGACAATATCAAAATAAATTTAGAGGAAGATTAGTAGCTTAGATTTCGAATTTAGGAGATCCTTATAAGACGATGCTGCAAATGTTTTTCCGAGTAAATGCCGTATCTATTTAGAAAAAATGACTTTTGAATATAGCAGCTCATTTATGGAAATAGAGTATGCATTCTCTGATGGATGAATTTCGAATATGTACTCCTTCTCGAGAAGAGTCTTCGCGCCAAATCCGCGAGGAACAAATGTCATTATATATTATTCCAGAATCAATTTGATGTTGAAATTAAATGAAACTGAAAAGACATTGATTGATAATTTCATAAGATAAAGTACTAAAAATATACTTGATTAAAATCTCAGATATAATAATAATAATAATAATCATTATAAATTAATATAAAATAAAAACTAATATAATAAGTAATAAATATAAAATTATACCTCTTATATTTTATTATCTATTAATAAATATTGAAGATTTAAAAAGATCACCATCCCTTTTACCATAATTAATACTAAAACATATTAACTACATACAATTTTTTTAGATAAAAATTAATTTATTTTTTCCATGTGATTCCTCAAACACGTAGATATAGAGATTGAGGATAATAAATATGATAAGAACTATATAATTAAGACTCGAATAATTAAAGAATAACGTAGATAAACGAATTTTTAGAACACGAAAATACATATTATTATAAAATCATATATGTATGAAATATATAATATAATTTTAATAATAATTGCGGAAAATACAAAAAGAGAGAAAAAAAGAGGATATTGAATATAGGAAATTAAATATATATATAAACGTAAAAGAATTATTTAGGATTTAATTCATCTAGGTCTATTAAAGCTCGAACCTCCACAACCACAGCGTCCAGCACCTCTGATACAGCGATACCTCAGTTAAATATAAATATTCATAGTACGTCAAGTATGTCTTTGAATGACAACTTCAGGCATTCTTCCCATCCTGGGAGTATGCAGAATGGAATATATACTAAGAACATAACATTAAAGTAATATTATAATTATAATCATAAATAAAAGTATAAAGATTAAATGTCATAGCAACCTATATTTAAAACATAAGGTTTAACGACCATTGTAGATAAATAAAACTAAAAACAATGATTATTTGATTGAATCTACCTTTCACAACATACACGTTCTAATGTCATTCGTTGGCAAAAATATTGTAGAATGAACTAGACGAAATTCATTATACCTATAATATTTTATATAATGTAATTAATGCTATTAGATAATATGATATTACCGAATATAACGAATAAGTTATTATTGATGCAATTACAGGCATTAACATCTACATTGACTATGCACTTACATAGATAAGAATGGATTAATATATCTTTACCTTAGTTTCATATATACTAAATAATGTTTAAATTACAATTAAATCTTTTAGATATTTGATATTTAACGATTGTGACATGATCATAAAATTTGATTTTAATGATGATTACGCGAACTCAATTCCAAAAGTTAATCTTATTAAATATGCGTTAGTTAATTTAAATTATGTTCAATGAAAGGATCGGTAATCCACAAATTCATTTCTCCAACATATGTGTCATTTGGGAAATTATTCTGAATGTATAGGATATTTTTGCGGACTAGTCAAATTTTTTCACTGACCGGCGGTTGGTCTACTCTACCCTTAGTTATGATGATAGTGATAATAATAATTTTAAAGTGCTAATTATGATATATGCTATTCTGGTGTGTTCTTATCAATATGAGAGAGAGAGAGAGACTGCTTATAATTAGCTTTAAATATAATTTTTATTACAATTTATTCATCCTTGGTTAATTAATTAAGAATTAACATATTTTTATTGAAAATTTTTAATATTTAAAAAATAATATTGCATTTTATTTTGCACAGAGACATGAACTTACAGTTTGAAGAAGATGAATATTTTATTAAAGAAGTAGCTGAAGAAGCAGAGGATTCTGCTCTCCTCATCTGTTCACCGCGACGTTGGCGCTCTATCTCTTTTGCTTATTAATATTATAAAGTAGTTAATATAAACGGCTATGAATTAGCACCTATCAGTAGGAAGTTTGAGGTCAATATAACTCCCCCCATTAGATTATGAGAGTGATCATAGTATATTACTACGTGAGCCAACTATAACGGTTAGGTTACATTAACCTTCGGACTACTAGAATATTATTTAGTGTGGCAGGTCATTTAATTCACTACTATTATCATTCACGAGCTTGGTGAGCTACTCCTTTATCAGTTAATAAATAATACTTCAATTCAAATCTATCCATTTATGAATATACTTTATTTACCATACATTTACTTAATTGTCACTTCTATTATAATCTGTATAACATTCAGCTACCACTTTAAAAAAAAGACATATATTATGCTTGAATGCCCTATCTCCGTATAAAAGGTTTTAGCTATAGATATGTTAATATTATTATTATCATTATTATTTATATTAATTATATTAATTATTAATTATATTATTAATATTATATCATTATAATTTTATTATTATTTAATTATATAATTATAATCTATTATAATATTAATAATTATATAATTAATTTATATTTAATCAATATTATTATTGGTATTGAGGTATATGTCATTAAACAGAATCAACCAAATTAGAAATTTTATTTATTGGAGTTATAATTATGGTGGTAACATTTATTTTTATTTTATCTGATTTATTTCCTATTATTATGTGGTAAAGAAATTACTTATCTTCGTTAAATTAGCGCCCATTCCTTGAGTGAAAATGTCAATGAATGGAGGACGTTTATAATTTCTGTTATTTCAGATCAAATATTGAAAGTAATCTTAAAGGTCGCTACTGAAATTATTATTATTTTTTTTTTTTTTTTTTTTTTTTTATTTTTTTTATTATATTATTATTAGAGTTATTATTAACATTGAATAAAATAAAAGACATATTATTCAGTATAATATGTTTAAGGTTAGTAAAAAGGATTACCTAAAAATATAATACTCACTTACATATGGTGTCTTAAGTTGATCACATATTTTTTATTTATTATTATAATAATGGTGAGATTTCTCATCTACTCAATGTCAATAATTTAATATATTGACAAATGTTTTCTGATATATGATGGTCACGTATTTAAATCTCTATTTTATTAATATATCTATGCATAAAGTGGAAGGAAAATTCAAAATAAAAAAGTGTTATCCGTAGATTGGAAATTTTTACATTTGTAGTTTGAAATAATAGGTATTAATCTTTTTAAATATCTATAATCAAATTTATTGTAAATAAGATATTGATTTCTCGAGATTAAATATAAATATATTTATCTTTTTAAATTTAAAAATTTTCTATGGTCTAGACTCTCCTCTATTTCTGACACACTATCCACATATAAACAATAAGAAACAGTGAAATGAGGAAACCGAACACTCAGATAAACACTATTACGAGCTATATTTGCACCAATGTCTGACAACTTCCCCTGACACTTCGTGGACCTTATAGGTAACACATGTTGTTCTTACGTTCTGGGTCATTTTTGTATGAGAAAGTCAGAACATAAGAAGTTCAAATTATTTAGTACTTCCATTGTAGAGATGAACATGGAGTGAAAAAGTTTCATTTCTACTGGCCAATTTTTCCGTAGCTTAATAAATCCTTACCATGCCATCTTTTCAATAAATATATCTGGGTACTGGTGCGGCGTGTGATAGATTAAAATTGAAGCAAACGGAGTCTTATTAAATGGACTTCCAATAAACAGGCTAGGGTTTGGTTATTAATTGTTTACTAATTAGTACTCTATATCATACAATTACACATCACCTAGACTATCTACATTTTGTGAGCCTGATCTATTATTTAAACACTAAATCGTGAAACTGGGCTATTGCAATTAATTCCTCTAATAGGTATGTATCACAAATAATACTTCATCTAACTTATCACTATATACAATTTTTACTAACTTATTGATCTATAATCAAGTTTATATTATAATATTTTTTTAAATAGTGATAGTTTATTGAGTTTTCCTTCATGATCGTATTGCAAAATTTTAAAGTGGTAAAACGTACATCTAGGGCATGGCGGAACTGCTGGAGAGTGTATTATATTAAAAGGTTTAGGTGGAGACTTTGCAGGCAAGAATCAAATTAATATGCATAAATAATACCTCATAATTTTTACTCACTCTTCTTTTTAGTATAATTTAAGGATTAATTCTTTATTCATTTTAGATTTTTGCCCTTTTTAACAATCTGAACTGGTCTATTGCAATTAATTCCTCTAATAGGTATGTATCACAAATAATTATTCTTATCGAAGAAATTTTTGCATTTTCGTATTAAATTTCTCAACTACTCAATAAAAATTTTCCTCACACTCAACTACGAGAAAAATACAGATATACCTCAGATTTTCCTCTTCTTTTGTAATTTAAGATATCTACTTGAAGATTCAAATCTTAATGGGACAAATATTTCTTCATCAAACGTTCTCTTTGACGACTTCCAAGCTTTCTGAATTTTATCCTTCACTTGAGAAATCGATCGAGAAATATAATTGCTAGTTCTTATAATCTCTTAAAATCGTCTTCGTCAATTGCTCCCTGACATTTTAGAAGAATCTGAAGCGACATAAGAATTAAACCAAGTGGCTATCACAAATGGTCGTATTTTATGCGCTTTTAGGATAACTCATTCCGATAACAGATTGCATCTCCTTGGAATTCGCCCTCATTGAAAGGCCTCTCCACTCATACTCCTTTGCCTCTCATAAATTTTCGAGTTTTAAACGCAAGATAGCCGAGTCTCTCCAAAATTACATTTGCCACTGCTTTCCCTGAGGATATACTTCTTACAACCGGACAAATGATAAAAAATCCCTCCCTAAAGTAAAAAAGGAGTTATCACACGCTCACACATCACGCTCTCATCTAATCGCGGTACTCTTTACACCCACAGTGACAAATGTTCTGTGTGGAAGATAATATATCACGTTTGTTTATATCACTCATCAGTCTAAAGCTGAAATTTTATTATTTTTTTATTAAACTTCCAACATCACTTTTTCCCTTTGTATAAGCTGAATTAAAATGACTGTAATGTTCATTCTTAATATCATTACGTGCACGTATACATTGAATTTTGGACGAAGAAGCTAAAGCAGTTATCTTCAAAACCTGAGTCACCTTACATTAGCTCGAAACCTAGAAGGCTTCTAAAATTCCATCCTTTCTAGCTGGAGTTCAAAATTCAGTACGTCCAGGTCACTTGTAGCCCACTTAATGTAACCGCCACCTCAGTATATATTATATACTACTACCTGCCTCTACTGTAGCTAACAATTAATACACATATCATTCACAATTTTTGGTACAGCCGATCTTCTCCTCACTTTTCCTTTACAACTCAATATAATTTTTATCTTTATCCCATATATACTATATAATTTATCTATGACAGGTTATCACAGTTGTTGTCTATATTATTATTTTATTATTGCTTTCTGAAGAATCGGTAACATGAATTTAAGAAGTTCATATATATTATATATATATTATATTAATATATGTATATATTATAACAGTATATATATTAATATTTCAATTAATGTTTCATTATTAATATATTTAATATATAATTATATGATTAATATATTAATATATATACATATATATATATATATAATTAACTATTTAATCCATATTATATATTTATATATCATTAATATTATTATATATTATATAGTTATAATATTAATATAATTATAGTATTATTATTTATATATTAATATATTAATATTCTATATTATATTTATATTAACTTAAATATAATATATTAATTATATTATATAATAACTTATATATTAATTTTAATTATATAATATTATCCCCCTGCCTCTTCCATATATATGAAATATTCATTTTTTTGACACTGTGCATCTGATTCTGTGAGATTTTGATGATCTTTCTTCTAGTTCTATGAGATTTTGATATATTCTGATATAATATCAACAACACATACAATGGCATTGGTAGGTGCTGCAGCGCCCTACGTATATATAATATTCTATAATATATATTTATATATATTATAAGAATGCCCTACCCTCATAATATATATATACTATATATATGTGTTTGACTAGATATATCCTTATATATAGTATTAATATATAATATTTATAATATATATATATAATTAATATAATAATATATATATATAATATTAATATATATATATATATTATATATACACATTATACATCTATCTCCAAGCTCATGAATGACTTCAACTTTTTTTATACACTATTATTATGCTCGTTAGCTTATTAATCTCTCTGCTCTCTTCTTATATTTTATCATCTATATATTATATACCTCTCATTATAAGTATCAGTATACGTATTCTATTATTTCAATCTCTCTCTTATAAAATTTAGTGAGTCTAAAAAGCTTGGTGATATTGGGGATTTTATATTGATTATGCTATTTACATATACACATGTATATATATATATATATATAGTATTAGTATATATATATAATATATACTCAAATATTTTATAGGTCTGACCGTATCAAGATATCCAGTATAATACTATATATATACAAATTTTACATATATAGTATATCCTAGATATTATATATATGACTAATATTGAGTCAGGTATAACTATATACTCATATAAAAAAAAATTTGCGGGCCTCGTGCTCATTTATATTATAATTTTATATTATGCGATATAATATATAATTTTGAAAAAGTCGCACGCAGATGAGACACATAAATTGCAATAGTTTAAGCTAGTCAATTGCCTATATAATTATGATTTCATATACGTATAAATTTTGCGGAATTTACGTGCAAATTTCACGTTCAATTTAGAAGGAGTAACTATTGATCATAGTTCCTCTTAAAGAAGGTATATTATTGTTTCAAAAAATTTAAAACCTTTTTAAATCAAATATATTTGGTAACTACAATAGTCCCTCTTCCTGACACTATATTTATATAATTTATAGGTATAATGATCATTAATTCATTTAAGATATATATAGTATTATATCAATATATATATATATATATATATATTATTACTATATATATTATATATATAAATAATATTAAATATTAAGATATATATAATATCTATATTAAGAACTATAAATGATACTATTATTAATTATTTGGAACATTAAATTGAGTTACATTTGTAAAGAAGTTAAATATGCTAACTAAACAATATTTACAATTTAAAAGTAAAAGAGAGTAACTACGCATGATGGCTACAAAGGCTAAGCATTTACACAAAAATTTTAATAGGGAAATTTATTCATCAATAAATTAGCTTTAAGTGACGCTATCTTTTACTGCTTATTTCGTTAATTTGGGGTACGAATTAGTTTACGCAATTTATTAATGGATTGATAAAAATAGCATATTAATATATAATATATAAGCGATGATTTCTATACACTTTTATATTGTTTGACAATTTTATACATAGAATTTATTTTGATATTTGGTTTAATTGTTATAAATATTTTATATCCATTATTATTATGCTTAAATTATTATTTGCAAAAAAAATTAGAGTAAATTATTTACCGTTAGCTTTAATTAAATTTGCTATAATTTTTGAGTATTTAATTAAAGTGAATTGGATCGTATTATCTTATCGTATATGTTATTATTCAATGCTATTGATATTATTTAGTAGTTATCTACATAACACGTATATTTATACTTTGCTATCTATTATCTGATATATATATATATATATTATATATATATTATATATATAATAATTAATTATTATTATATATATAGTATATATATACCATTATCAATTATGGTTATAGTGACCTATCTATATATCTAACCACATAAACACTGATACAAACTTGAATAAGAATACGAAGTAATAATACTATATGGACGTTACAAAAAATATCTTCCCTCGCAGAGATTTTGCTATGTAGCGCTGAAAATGATGATTCACTTTTCAATTCACCAGACGCTTCGAAACCGACTCTCCAGAAGTAGATTCAGACCCTTTTTAACTAGATATCCCAGAAATTTAATCTATATATATATATATATACTATATATTATTATCTAATAATATACTTATATATATTATATATTACTATAATTTCATGGATTCTAAGAATAAGAATCTTATTACATTCGTGATTGAAAATAAATTTTGGATGGATAATCCTTTCTGGTGGATCCTTAATTGTCTAATAACGGATCACTTAAGTAGTTAATTTGGAGTACGAATGATGGATATAATTAAATGCGGTTTGGTGTTATAATTTAATATTTTAGAGTAAGGGTAGCTAGGGATTGCTATTCCCTTCTTTAAATAATGATATTAATTATCATATTATATATTACTCAATTACCTATACATATTATATACTATATCATTATATAATATATATATACCTATTCATATATTATTCCTTTCCGTTTGAGGCGGACCTAAATGCCTAGGGCAATTTAGTATGCGAGATCTAGTCACACTCTAATTCCGTTCTATATTATGGAAGATAGAATACTGGCTAAATCAACTTTGGCGGTTGGCCACTTCCTTACAGGGTAGAGTTAACCGGGGAGTATCGAATTTTGGATTGAAAAAATATATGTGTCGTCATGTTAAATGAAGGAGCGTTAGTTAAGCCGTCCGTTGAAATTTCATATATTATAATATAGGTTATATAATTATATATTATTTATATATATAATAAATATATTATATATTATATATATATATTGTGGATCCTTACTATTTGAATGTAAGTGTTTTCCCTGTTGGTATACACTATGCTATATATATATAGTATATACCTACTATTATTTATATATATTCTATCTATTATATATATACTCCTATATTATATATAGTATATATTATTTATATATATAATATATATATGTAGGGCGATATTATTACGGTTTAATTATACTATATGATAATATTATTTACCGGGTATTATTTATATTGAATATAATTTATATATAACATTATCGGGTGAATATCTATATATTATATAATATATATATTAATAATATATATATTATGATATATATATAGATATAGTATATATATGATAATATATTATATATATATATATATATATATGATATATATATATAGTATATATAATATATATATATATATATGATATATAATATAACTATATATAAGCCTATATATATATATATATAATAGTATATATATATATATGAATAATATATAGTATATTCATATATAATCTTATATATTATTTTAGTATAGTATAATATATTATATATATATATATATATTATATATATATTTATATATATATATTATAACCGTAAATGGCCCCACAAGGCCCGAACTTCTAATGTTTATATAAACCAATTTATTAAAAACAACTATATTAAAAATTTTATAGATTGACAAGAAATTAGCTAATGGGACGAGTTTTATCGTTTCGAGACTCTATAAACTCGGTCTTCTCTCAGAACTAAATTTTTTCTCAAAAAAGTTATTCTTTAAAAATACTTACATAAAAATACACACAGTTTTCAGGAAATTAAAGCAAAAAACAAAAAGACGCCATATTCTTCTTCCTCTTATTCATGTGATTTTGTCTGCAATATTAAAGGATTTACTCTTGTTAAAAATTATGCGTTGATCAGGAGGATCAAATTTGAAAAAAAATGCAGCTTTTTCTAAGATTTTTTTAAAATTATTCGCTTGCTAGAAATGTCAATCCTTACTTTGTTTCTATTTTTACCTCCTCTTG
>JABUQX010039124.1:0-7500 GCA_015478945.1 Trachelipus rathkii
AATGCATTAATAACTATCAGCCAGGATACGTTTACTTCTCTCTGGCGTGAGCGAGTGAGTGCTGTTGAACCGAAATATGCAGACAAAATGGTTTGGTGCCGCAGGTTGTATTTAAATGCTTACATGCCTTTCAGATGGTGTTGATCTCTGAGAAACATATGGAACTGCTCAATTATACGAAATCCTATGTGCCCCCTATATTAGATGATTAATATATTTAAGCTAAACACTTAATGTTTGAATGTATGTTATTTATTAAATGTTTCTTTTTAATTGGAAAATAAATGTTATACATCGGAAAACATGTTTTACTGTCCCCTTATTACGCTTTATTGTTTAAGATGTTGGGGCTGGCTGTTTATTCGTGTAGCCGTTGTGTGTTAAGTACGTTATGCTCATAGTTTAGCTTTACAGAGAGTAAAATCTTTACTTTGTTTGTCTTTACCTAGGTATTATGCTGGTTAGGTAAAGTTATGCTAAATTTTTTGTAAAAATATTACTATGTTGGAGATATTGTTTGATAAAGTATGAATGGATTATGTTTTGTGAGTCTTGTTAGTTACTTTTTAAACTGTTGATAAGTATTGGCATCTTGTTAATGTTAGCAGTTTATTCTTGCCTAAGATGTGTCAGGTTTGTCGTTGTATACTTAATTTCTTAGTTCTGGTATTGTATATGTTTGACTTTAATTAATATAGAAAACTTTTGCTACATTAGCAAATATTTCGCAGGTCTGTATGAATAATTACCAAGGTTTAGTAAATTTTTGTTAAATATTTACCATCGTTAAAAATTAACATTGCTATGTTAGAGACATGTTGACAAAGTGTGAATAAGTTACGTTTTTGGATGTTTTGTAGTTACCTTACTGGTGTTAAGTGTGAAACTTTGTTAACGTTAAGACCATTTATTCCTGTTTAAGAAGGGCTAGGTTTGTCTTTGTGGGGTTATATTCATAGTTCAGATAATGCTAGTTAGCTTTATTAATGTGAAACTTTGTCACGTCAGCAAATATATTGTTTGATGTCCTGTATAAAGAACTTGATTTAATGTTATGTTTATCCAAAAGATACTCGAAAATGTGACTTTGAATCAATAGATCAAATAGATCATGATCGGCCAGAGGTGACAGGATGGTGGCCTGGATGGTGGTTGAATTAGTGATTTACTGTTTAGGGTATGTAAAAAAACGTAAATTGTAAGTTATAAACAAAAAGTAATAGGAAATTTTATTTATTTATTTATTTAATTTATTTATTTATTTATTTTTTTCTTGAGATGGTTCTGACCATTATTTTTCGCAATCTACAGATCAATAACATTATTAAAGACAACCAATATTGCATCATTACACGAATGTTTATTACCTAAGCACCGCATCGGTTCCTACACCGGTGTCTGTGCCTACTCCTCAGACTTGAATCCTTCTCCTTCCTCATTCTTCTTCCTTCTTCCTTTCCTCCTTCCTCCTCCTCCTTCTGTCGCTTTCTTTCTTCTTTCTTCTTCTTCCTTTCTTCTTCCTCTGTTCTGCATTCCATGCATTTTCTTCTTCTTTTTCAAAGGGGGACCCCCCTCCGGGGGGGGTCCTCTGGACTCAGAAGTCGAATCCGACTCCCAACTCGTCCCCGACCCAACTCCTCTACCCTGTCCCCCAAGTTTCAGTCTTCTACGTCAATATTCAATGCTTGGAAGGGGGTGGGGTCCCCCCCTAACGAGGATGCAGGGGTAACGTAATCTCGTCTACGATGAGCTTACATCACCCTCTAACACCCCTCCAAATTTTAGCCCAATACGATAACTCTAACCCATGTTAGATATATATTGCTCAGAACCGGATGTGAAGAAAGCACCTCGGCGGAAGCAAGTCGGAGTGCGTAAAAAAACGATTCCTTACAGGAATCGTTTTTCGACTCAGATTTGATTTCCTTCGAGAATCGAATCTTCGACGGTAAATAATAATAAGTAAATAATTAGTAAATAATAATAATAATAATAATCATATAATAATATAATATAATAATAATAATAATAATAATAATATAATAATAATAATAATAATAATAATAATAATGTTATGTGTATGTGTATGCGCACGCGCTCTCGTGCGCTGACGTAATCTCGTCTCCGACGAGATTACGTCTTCACGCTCGAACCTAACTCTCGTTAGGCTTAACTCAATCTCGGGTTTGGAAAACCAAAAGGGTATAACGCGGGCGTAGCGGCTACGCTCTCGGGGGTGACCCCCTCTATATACATCCATAGACTTGAAATTTACACGGTTTCGCGTCCTTAGACACATACATAGCTTATATTCCAAGTTTCAGACCGATAGCTCTATTCCCTCATATCGTAAAGGCTGGTCGATCTCCGGAACCGTTTTCCCCCGCATATACTTAAACCCTACTATTATTATTATTATTATATTATTATTATTATATTATTTTATTTATTATTAATTATTATTATTATTAATTATTATTATTCTTATTATTATCATTATAGTATTATTATTATTAATTTATTTATTCATTCAATTCATTCATCGTTATTCAGTATAACCTGTTTAACTTCAGATGATTAATTTAAAGGGGCACAGAGGATGGGATTTCCCCCCAGAATTCTAAAATGTCCCCCTTTCGGATATTTATTTTTCCATTAATATGGATGTAGTTTCTCAAAAATGGAAGCCAACCATTATTCTTAATATTAAGGATGTTTTGTTTTTCCAATTACTACTCCATTATATATATATATATAATATATATATATATATATATATATATATATATATATATATATATATATATATATATAATACTTATTATAATATATATATATATATTATATATATATATATAAGTATGGGGTAAATGCACGGATTGCCATCAGTAATCAATATTTCTCTGACTCCTAGCTCTGTCCCTTTGTTGTTGTGTTGTTTAATTGCGCATACACACACACACACACACACACACACACACACACACACACACACACACCACACCAATCACGAATAGAGTCATATTTTAGTTTTTGTCGTTTGATGATGCGTGGCGCATGTATATATATAATATATAATTATAATATAATATATATATATATAATATATATATAATATATATATTATATAATATATATATATATAATATATAATTATATTATATAATTTATTTCACTTTCCATTGCTTAAATATAATTTATTAAAACATTTTATTTTATTTTATTTTTGTTGGCCATTAAATATTTTGAATTATATTAGTTATGGTTGAAATAATAATAAATAGTTTTAGTTTGTTATACATCTAATATTCCACTCAAAATGAGTCATACTGGGAAAATACTCCGGAAGAGGCTTGAACGTCCACCTTATAATAATGTGTCAAACACGTTGACCATTGGGCTATCGTGACAGTAAGCCATAGAATAAAATATATTATATATAAATTACTGTTTCAGTGCATTTGAACTTGTTTTTCCAACTATTATTATTATTATTATTATATTATTATTATTTTCATTAATTATTATTATTATTATATATTATTATTATTATTATTTATTATTATTATTATATTCTTTATTTTTATTTTATTTTTAATCCTATTTTCATATTTTACATGAATATGTCATAAATTACTACTACTATACTACTACTAACTACTACTACTACTACTACTACTACTACTACAACTACTACTACTACTACTACTACCATTACTGTCATAATAGTCAAGAGTTGATCATGACCAAGTGTAAGTTTGCTGCGGCTATCGGACTGGAGACGAACCCGTACCCTGCACCGGGGCATACATCTGAAATGTGTTGTTATTTAATTATTATTATTATTATTATTATTATTATTATTATATTATTATTATTATTATTTTATTATTATTATTATTATTATTATTAATATTTTATATATATATATATATATATTATATTATATATATATATATATATAATATATATATATATAATATATATATAATATAATATTATAATATATAGTATATATATATATATATATATATATGCTCTCCTTAATTGAAGGGGCTAGAGACATCGGATTCCATCCAAACTTGGCTGACGCATAATTGGTAGTGTCAGTTTTCCCTGAACCATGGTTTCATATCGTTACGCCATTCCAAGGGGGAACTGAGCCCCCAAACCTGAAATGATAGAGGTTAGGTGCAAAATAAGCTTCTAACATGTATTATCGAAGGATTCGAAGGCTTGGAAGAGCTCCAAAACTGAGCTGGTTCATGCTGCGGGGCACTGCTCCGAAACCGTTGCCAGAGTCAGAGTTGAAATCTGTATACAAACGTATAATAGCCAGAGTAAGATGTCTTTCCCCCAAAATGACGAACCTGTAGAACTAGATTTTATGGGTGTTTGAGGGACTCCGGATGGGGTCCCGAAGAAATAAATTACAGAGTACATAGCAGATGAAGGAATCGGACAGATGAGTGGAGTTAGATTGGAGCTGGAGAGGGATGTGAGTAGAAGTAGTTGGGTGCTTGAATCAAAATTTGCTTTCGACTTGTCTAATGTATATTATATCAAACCCCATGTAAGGATGGCTTCTGAGATCGAATACGTTGTTTTTATTCGTCTAGTCAATGATAGCAGCGGTTGTAGTTTTTGTAGTTGTCACCATAAAAACACCTTTTTATTTTTTTTATTATCATTATTAATTTGCTTAACGGGTTGCGTGAATGGCCAACGCGTACACGAGCACCCGCAGCCGCAATATTGACGTACAAGCGCGTAATTATTCAGTTGTGACATTATTCTACGCTAAGCCCCTTACTATTTTAATAAAGTGATTACTCCATTTATATTTTTAATTTCTTTCCATATAACCCGTTTTCTAAACGTTGAGTACAACATTTAATATTAAACTGAAATTTTTTTATTTATTTATAGAAAATCTGTTTCATTATTTAAAAAGTTTTTTAAACATTATATTTTTGCTAAAAAAAAAATTTTAGTAAGGCAGTAAGTCAATAAAGCAGTATCGCAAACATCTATCTAGTCCCAGGACCCCTTCCCGTCCGACCATGCGTTTTTGTTTTACTGCTTTAAGTCATATTTGAAAACACATTTTGTGAAAATAGCTTCATTGTTTATTGAGCATTGTAATATTCAAAGTGATCATTGCATGTAAATTATAGATGCCCGAAGGAGACATTCCACTTTCGCACTATATTCTATAGCTATTCACTCACCTACGGTCATATCACAAATGAGCTCTTTCCCACACTATCCGTCATAATATAACAAATGATGTCATTACGAAGAGCTGATAGGTGCACTTCCTCCTATCCAGGGATAGGGATGACGAGTAAGCATTTAATAAGAGGCAGATGTACAAAATCCATGATAATTCAGTTTCGCAATGTGTGTCATGGCGTAAAGACGGTTTTCATAGGCTGATGATATATATATATATATATAATATATATTATATATATTATATATATTTATATATATAATATACTAATTTATATATATATATATTATATATATATATATATATATATTATAATATATTATATATATATATATATATATATATATATAAATTCTGCCATATCTAAGTTTGGTAGCTCAGTTCCTCTTTTGGATAGGCGTAGCGGCATGAAACTACGGAGCAGGATAGCTGACATTACCAACTATATGGGAGCCAAATTAGAATTAAGGGGACCATGTATGGTAATAGTTGAGATTAGAGGAATCTTATGAATTATTGATATTTTTTCCGATAATCGTTTTTCACATCTTTCGTCCCCATGTAAAACCAGTAAAAAATGGCTGTCAAATCTCTCTAATATATAAATATGTTCAATCTATCGATTTTTTGTTTTTATTTCGGTTTAGGACCCATTAAGTTTAGGTTGTGATAAGTTTTGTTAAGTATACACAGAAAATCTGTGTCTACTTAACAAAACTTATCATAACCTTACTGATTTTTCGAACGTAAAAAGAAATAATATATAAAAACACCGAATAGTTGATAGTTGTCGCTTGTGATGTGAAGTCGTGTGTGCTTGTTCTTCTCGTGTCTTTTTTTTTTTTTTTAATAAATTAATTTAACTTTTTAAGTTTTTAAATGTTCTTTTAAGTTTTAATTTAAATTTCATCGTTACGGTTTTGGCATTTTTGTTTTAATTATTTTGATTGTTTGCCACGTGTTTTTAATGTTTACTTTTTGCAAGTGGTGGGGATTGTAATTGAAACTTTTACCATCCGGAATCTTAAGATAAGTTTTAGTTTGATTTTTATATTCTTTTAAACATTATTTAATATATTATAGGATTTTAGTTTTTGTGTTTCTTTTAATTTACATTGGATAACTTAGTTTGTTTTTAGGTTTTAACTAAATATCCCAAGTTTACCATCACCTTAGGTTACTTTTAATTTTTTTTTCTAACATTAGTTTTAGTTATACTGTTAGTATACGATCGCTTGTGTGTGTGTGTGTGTGTGTGTGTGTGTGTGTGTGTGTGTGTGTGTGTTAGTGTGTGTGTGTGTGTGTGTGTGTGTGTGGATTGAGTAAACGTGTAAATTTTTAAACTATTAGAGCTTGTGTGCGTTTGTTTGTGCGAGCGGCTGATCGAATGACAGGTCGAAGTAGATGTGGGGGTGGGCGCAGGCGGGGGTTTTCTATTGACTTTGCTAACGTTCGTGGCCTGCGTGCTAATCACGAATCTGTGGAATATCACCTCTCTAACTCTCAACCTAACATTTTATTATTGTCTGAGACCAAGCTGGCCAGGGATTCTTTTTCAAATAAACTTAAAATCTCTAACTATAACTTTTTCTATAATTTCCGTCTAAATGGTGGTGTATCGTGCCTATAATAAACATAAAAAACACTCCTTGTAACACGGTCTCGAGAAATTCTTGAATCTCCTAATTTCGATGTTCTATGGCTAAAAATCTTTCTTCCTACTACTATCATTATCTTGTGTTTCTGCTACTGCTCCCCTAATGGAACAGATTTCACGTGTTTTTTTTTACTATCTTACTACTTCTCATGAGGCTGTTACTTCTTCCCATCCAAATGTTGAGATCCTCTATCTTAAAGGGGATTTCAACGATACACCACCACTGAGGTGGTTTGGGCTCCTTCCACACGTGATGCAGCGGGGAGGAGGCCAAAACCATTCCAGTATTCTCAACGATCTTGAACAGTTAATTAAGGAACCTACACATATTCCTGAATCGTCCTAAACCATTCTTGAATACGGCTTGACTGTTATGTTTTCACCACTATCCTTTCTCGTTTTAAATACACCATTTCTCTCCTATTGGTAACTCTGACAACAATCTTGTTAAGCTTCTTAATATAATACTTTTTCTCCAGCGCTCCACCATGCCCTAAACGTAATTTCTGGCACTTTATCGGGCTATTGGGGGGAATTAGCGTTGTTTTTTGGCTAACTACTCTTTGAATGAATCCTGCTTTGACTCGGGGGATGCCTCGGTCACCGC
>JABUQX010039124.1:15000-27501 GCA_015478945.1 Trachelipus rathkii
AGTACTAATACATATATAAGAGTAATTAATAAAAACAAAACAATACGACCTACTTTTGAATTCAAACACGATCGTCATTTGTCAACCTTCCCTTCCCCCTTTCCCTGACAAACTCACCCCCCTCTTGGAGAAAAGAGGGGGGGGAAAAATGCGGGAGATTTTAAAACTCATTTGTTTAATAAAATTAATAACAAAAAATTTAATTTGATAAGCGTAGAGAATCAGTTATAAATATATGCAAATTTGTTAAATAATAAAAATAAATTAAAAGAATGGAGGAGATGATAAAATTTACGTTTCTTTAATTTGTGTGATAAATTTGGGGATGGTGAATTCGGTTCAGTGTTGCGTTTTCGTGTCATCTTGATTATATATTATATATATATATATATATATATATAACATATATATATATATATGTATGCTGCTGCTATTATATATATATATTCATTCGGAAACATCATATATATATATAACATATATATGTATATATATACTAACTTCATATATATACCCTGCTTCTTCTTCTTCTTATAGCCAACAACCAACAACCATAGTATATATATATATAACATATATATATATATATATAATAATATATATAATATATATATATAACATATAACAATAATAATATATATATACTATACTATATAATATATATATATATATATATATTAGTAAATTTTTATATTTACTCCATCTGCCACTTTGTGGCCAGTATTTATAAAGGGTGCAAATGGATGTATTCGCGAGTGGTTGTCCCAAATTGTAGTTGAGAGAGTCGTAATTGCACTGACCATCATTTTCTTATTATTTATAGTAAAATAATAAACTATAATAATCTTAATAATCATTTAAATATAAAAATTAAAATTCATTAATAGAAAATTGCTTTGTAAGGCGGTATCTTTTTGAACAAAAAATCCTCAAAATACAATACCGTATACACCATTGAAGACTCATAAGAGTAAAGTATCCTTTATAATTGGGCTACGCCCTTGAAACTCACAATATTAATTCATTTAATAATAAATAGTAAAAATCCCAAGTTTGGGACCCCTGGGTTACCTGTAACCCCAAAAATGGGGTTAGGGGCTGGAGACCCCCCCCATATCATTTTTTGTTAAAAATTTCAACGGATTCTTCTTATTCATGTCAAAAACTATTATTGTACCAATTTTCAGCCAAAAATAATATATATTTCGATATATATATATATATATATATATATATATATATAACGTATATATATATATATTTAACCTTATATATATATATATATATATAACAGCATAATAATAATATATATATATATATATATATAACCAATATGTATATACTATCTTCTTCTTCAACTATATATATAATAATAATATATATATATATATATTGTAACTATATATATATATGTAACAATATGTAATAACATAATATATATATATACAACAACAACAATAACATAATAATATATATGTATATGCTATATAATATATATATGTATATATATATATATATATACCTATAAATATTATGCTATATATATATATTTAAGCCTAATGGATATTATGAAACCAATTGATAGAAACCGATACAATATAACCGGTTTACATGTAACTTTCTTTTGACAACGTTTTGAAATCTCAAACCTTCTCAAATTATACTAAAGATATAAAACTACATTTTTGATAAAATTTGACATTGATTAAAGTTATAATTTCGTAATTATAGACATAATAGTCCGCCTACAAAGATAGGCCTTCAATTTGAAGATTTTCATTTTTATGAAAGTTTTCCTTCCCCCTCTTCGTTGACCAGGTGCTCCATGAATGCCAGATTTGGTTAATATATCAAATTGATCCCAACACTCCAACCTTTTACTTGTATAAATGTCATTGACCTCTTCGAAATGAAAGGTCAAATTTTCTTAGGTCAAAGGACCATAATTTTTCTATATTGAAATTGTGACATTTTTTATCTCACAATTGTCCTAGAGAAACAAAATTTACATCAAATTAATCAGAAAAACATACAGATTCTGATGGTTATTGTTAAAATAGATAATCATCTTTAATTAAAAAATTACAATTATTATGTAATTTCTATGGGAAGAAAAGTATCCTGTATCAAACACGTGATAAAGTTGCCAAAGACTGCCATTGAAACTTTCGATAATTTTTATAACAAATTCACATCACTCCATTCAACAAATTTATTTATTTAGTATATAGTTTTAAATTTGCTATCTTTTGATATCAAATTTGTTATTATAACATCATTAATTCAAAATGAGGTTTATTTGGTTAATTGCTTGTCGATAACTCTTTTCGCATCTTCTCTATCGAGTATAAAAAGGAGCGATCGGAGGTCTCACTCTTAATCACTGCACTCAACAGTAGACTCTGTCCCATATTTTGCATTTCCGAGTCGAAAGAGATTCTACAAGATTCATTTATCAATGCAGTTAAAGTAGTAATAATTTGTTGATGAAGCTTGCTTTTCAAGTGAGCTTCCCCTATCATTTTTAGAGGTTCCGCGCCATTTTGGAGGCGTCTTACCGATGTTTAATTCAGGGCTGATGAATGCTTTTTTTTTATAAATTCTCAGCGGAACCATTGAAAATTTCCTTCCGTTAAATGTTGATCTTAGGACAATTTGTGTAGGTCAGTGTCATTTATCACGCCTTTCTGGACAACTTAGAAATTCCCACTAATGGCCATCTGGCCCCCCTTCTCTCCTTGCAGATATTAGAACAAAAAAGGCAATAGTTTTTTGATTCGTTTCATGTCATTTTTGATAAATGCCATAATTTTATGTATTAACTCAGCCTCTTCCTTTTGTGTTGTTCTGTAAAGGACAATTTCAAATTGATCGTGGGCCCACGAGTTACTATATAATATTGTGGCGTTTCTTATAGAATAGTCCATACAGTTTTGAATTGATCTGTTTCGCCTACGGTTATGTGGTAATTGGTTTCCATTACCAAACCACATATCTGTGCAAACACCTTTCAAAACACCCTTTTTTACTTCGTCTTAACTTTAGATGTCCAGTTTTATTGATAGGTGGAAGAATCTTCGAGGTTTTTATCTATCTTTTATTCTCTCTCATTTTTCGGTGAAAGCTTAAAAGTATGATATTTACACACACCTTTTTTTTACCCAACGTGATGTACACTGAATTTTTGTTTATTTTTTTATACATGCAAATATTTAAAATCATACTCAAAAAGTAAGCAAAAACGCTAAAAGGGAAAATTGGGAAAATAAAAGATTTGGGAAAATTTTAATAAAAAAGGTATAATTAGAAAAATTTAAATTCAGAGATTTAGATAAAAATAATAATAATAAAAAGGAAGAAAAGTAATCAAAACGTAGAAATTGAAGGAATAAAATTCATTATGGTAAATGTTTCATAGAGAAAAAATCTCGCTATTGTTAAAATCAGAAATTTCATTTAGAGAGTAGGTTATAGATTACTGCCTCGTCAATGAAAAATGAGAATCATTTTTTATTGATATTAAAACTTAGATAGCATTGGGTGCTCGAAAATAAAGTTGAAATAATAATATAAAAATCAAAAATTAAATAATTTTCAATTTCTACATGAAATTGGATTTTGCAAGAGTCGTTACTGAATCGATTCTTGTCATAAAAATGTTATTGTAACGCTCCCCCCTTTAATATTATAAATGAAAATCGTTCTTTATATATATATTGGTTAAATTATATATATAAATCTATAAAAATTTATTTAGAAATATAAAAAATCGACTTGATAACTGATCACGTGCCAAAAATTTTCGAGTCGAAAATTGACAAATAAATTTCACTACCCTAAATGACTATTTTTGGTAAAAAACTTATTTATAGTAATCTTTTTATAGATTTTACTATATAATTATATTTTCTATATATATATAAACGTATATACATACATCCATAGATTTTTGCCGTAAAATATTAAAATTTATGGTCCAAAGTTTAACGAGTTTTCAAAAAATTGTGTAACATATCGCGTTTCTCCAAATTTCCGTGCATGATAAATTGTAATTATAGTGGTGTGGTAACTTTAGTATCCCAATTGGTGGTGGAGCAAATATTTAGTCTTATAACCCCCAGACAGAGGCTTCACCACTGTCTTGTAATAATAATTAGTTTTCCAAGAAGTAGAAATTTGCTTATTAAGATTCCTATCTGTATTCCTTGTTTTCTGAATAGAAACAAGAAACATTAGGAACCTAAAATAAAAGTTTTTACATTGGAAACTTGTCTTTCTTCTAGAATGCTTTGCATTTCTAGAGATTGACTATTCCTACAAATAATAATTATTATTGGTAGTCATTACCATTAATAATAATTATTATTATTATTATTATTATTATTATTATCATTTATTTTAGTGTAGCTAGTATACTGCTTTCTATCATCATTATTATTATTATTATTATTATTATTATTATTATTATTATTATTATTATTATTATTATTATTATTATTATTATTATTATTATTATTATTATTATTATTATTATTATTACTAGTTGTAGAAAGTCTTAGTAGTATACTTTATTGTTAACGTTATCACAACAAATATTGTTGTTATTATTGTTTCATTATCTTCTGAAATTGACAGAGTTTTTTTCATCTTTGTCCATTTCCGAAAATATATATTTTTCAACTTCGAAAAATTATACTACATCTTGTTCGATAACGTAGTTACACATATTCGGAAATTCAGAAATAACTTCGCAATGAAAATTATAATCTCAAACATCGAAGCGACTTACTTTTAAAGATAAACTCAGTAAATTTTCAATAAGAACATATTGGAAATAAATTTCGATTTAAATTTAATAAACAACAAAACTTTTTCGTCCCCAAAATCATCATAAATAAAACTCAGTTCTTTTTATGGGCATTCGGTCTATATAGCAGTATATTACAGAGTCAATATTTATTCTTCATTCCCTTGTATATATATATATAGTAATTACCCTGGTCCACACGAGGTCCACCGAGTATATATATATATACAAATTTTATATTCCACTATTCATTGGCTGCTTTCAAACTAATCGAGCGAAAGTGGTAACGCGCCTGAGATTTGTTTGAAAGCAGGAATAAATGTGGATTAAATTTGTGATCTGGTCTTCATTAGCCCAGCTACCTGGGACTGGGTCACAAATCCCCACATTTTAAGTGGCGCCCAACGTGCTTTAACTCACGCCCCCATATAAAACCATTTAATTTGTATATATATATATATATATATATAACTTATGTATATATATATATATATATATGCTATATATATATATATATTCTCTTTCATATATATGAAATTATATATATATATATATATATATATATATATATATATATATATATATATATATATATATATTTTTTTTTTTTTTATGACTATATATATATATATATATATATATATATATATATATATATATATATATATATATATATAGGTTCTTTTCTGTTATGAGGAGACAAGAATATCGATTTACATATCGACTCTTTCGATAGATATATCGCTCCCTATTGCCGCAGTTAATGTACAGGATTTGAAATGTTAACGTGTTTGTTGTCAATTTTCCGAAAATATTTATGTATAGCATTTAAAGTGTTAACGTGTTATTAATTAAAACATATATTTAGGAAAATATTGAATAATTCCTGTAGTTATTTAACATTTAAATTAATAATTAATTTATGAAGACCGAATTAATATGAAATATATTTATAGCTAAAAACTGATTCGTCAAACTGATCGTCGCCAAAAGCTGACCCGTCATTATTGAATAATTCTTCAAGTTATTCTTTAAAAACATTTAAATTACTCTCTCTCTCTCTCTCTCTCTCTCTCTCTCTCTCTCTCTCTCTCTCTCTCTCTCTCTCTCTCTCTCTCTCTCTCTCTCTCTCTCTCTCTCTCTCTCTCTCGAAATATATATATATATATATATATATATATATAGTATATATTCTGTAACAACAATCTTATATATATATATATATATATATATATATATATATATATATATATATAACAAATATAATCATATATATATATATATAGCTACCTGTAATTGATCACTCACTTAATTTCAGTTTCAGGTATTTTTCTTTAATTTTTGTTTTAGATTAAATAGATTAGGAGAGTAGTATGTACGGCTAAACCAGCATTTTCCAGCATTCCAGAACCCGTAGAATTTATCTGGAAAATCTGGAAGGCTGGTAATATTTTTTAATATTTTTTCAGGAATTCTGGTATATTTTTTTAACCGTAGATTTTTATTTCGGAGTCGGAGCCGGAGCCGGAGTCGGAACCGGAGCCGGAGCCTTCGATGAAGCGTTTTTTCCCACTGAGTCCGATTTTGGTGCTTGAGGTGTCCATCTATGGGTTTTTGGGGTTGGGGAACCCGTTTATGAGGTTCTGGAACCGGTCAAACCAAGTCAATAGCCGACATGACTTGGAAATTCGTAAAGTCGTCCGATTTTGGTGCTTGAGGTGTCCATCTATGGGTTTTTTGGGTCGGGGAATCCGTTTTTGAGGTAAGTGAGGCGTTTGGAACAGGAAATTTAAGTTAAATGCCGACATGACTTGGAATTTCGTAAGGTCGTCAGATTTAGATGCTTGAGGTGTCCATCTATGGGTTTTTTGGGTCAGGGAAGCCGTTTATGAGGTATGTGAGGCGTTTGGAACAGGGAATTCAAGTCAAATGCCGACATGACTTGGTTGGAATTTCGTAAGGTCGTCAGATTTTGACGCTTGAGGTGTCCATCTATGGGTTTTTTTGGGTCAGGAAGCCGTTTATGAGGTATGTGAGGCGTTTGGAACAAGGAAATCAAGTCAAATGCCGACATGACTTGATTGGAAATTCGTAAGGTCGTTAGATTTAGACACTTGAGGTGTCCATCTATGGTTTTTTGGGTCAGGGAAGCCGTTTATGAGGTATGTGAGGCGTTTGGAATAGGGAATTCAAGTCAAATGCCGACATGACTTGGTTGGAAATACGTAAGGTCGTCAGATTTTGACGCTTGAGGTGTCCATCTATGGGTTTTTTGGGGTCAGGGAAGCCGTTTATGAGATATGTGAGGCGTTTGGAACAGGTCAAAGGCCGACATGCCTTAGACTTTCTCTGAAATTACTACGTTTTACACTTTTGATTGGTCAAATTAAGGGTTCCTAAGGGTGGTGAGACCAATTTTGAGGTCAGGTTGGCCTATATTTGAGTTTAAGAAGGTCTAGGAATAAGTCTTATAACCCACACTTTTAGTCACCACTCAATTTAGATGAGTTCTAGTTGACTTGTCTTCTTCAAACTTGGCTCCCCATATATGGGTGACGTAACCTCATTGTAGACGAGGTTACGTCCCCGTGCTCACCCCGGAGGGTGCGCCTTCCCCCTAAAAAATCGAATGTCCGTAGAAGGTTGAAATTTGGAGAAAGGATTCAGAGTCGGATTTCTGGAAAGAATCGGGTTCGGAATCAGAGGAATTGACAACGGCACCGGTGCTGGAATTGCGTTTTCAGATAGTAAACATTCGTATAATAATACAATATCATTACTTTTCCATTACTGCTTCTGTTCTAAAATGTACATATCGTCAAATGCATTGCATCTTGCAAATATAACCCGTCTTTCTAAATGTTCAAGACTGACGTTTATATTTTCAAATCTCATTTTCTTTTTATAAATGCTAACTAATATAATTTTTTTCCTTAAACTGAAACATGCATATATTGATTGCTATTTTTTTATGTTTTTACATTTATACTTTATGTTTAATTTTTTTTTATAATTTTTATTTTTTTTTTTTTTTTTTTTTTTTTTTTTTTTTTTTTTTTTTTTTTTTTTTTTTTTTTTTTTTTTTTTTTTTTTTTTTTTTTTTTTTTTATTTTAATTTACTTTTCCAGAAACAAAAAAGTTTAGTATTTTATTTTAGATTTCCCATTTCAACTTTTTTTTATATATATATTTTCCTCCTTTTATTTTGTTTTTATTTGCTTTAAACATTTTGTTTTTACTAAAAATTTATTCTTTTTATGTTTATAACTTAAAAAATTTACATTTTTACATACCTTAAAGCAGTAAATCAGTAAATCAGTAAATCAAACTGCCCTCCATACCCACATACCCATCCATGATCTATTGATCTATTGATCTATTGATCTATTGATTCAAATCATATTTTGTATAACATAACACAAAAACTTTTATTTTATTTTTTAGTGTTTTGTTTTCTTTTTAAATATTTGTTTCAAAAATTTGCTAACTTTATGTTTATAACTTAAAAAATTTACATTTTTACATACCTTAAAGCAGTAAATCAGTAAATCAGTAAATCAAACTGCCCTCCATACCCTCATACCCTTCTGTGATCTATTGATCTATTGATCTATTGATCTATTGATCTATTGATTCAAGTCATATTTTGTATAACATAACACAAAACTTTTATTTATTTTTGTTTTTTTTCTTAAACTTTCGTTTTTACTAAAAATTCCTTTTTATGTTTATACTTAAAAATTTTTGCATAGTACATACCTTTAAGTAGTAAATCGGTAAATCAGTAATTCACCACCCTCCATACCCTCATACCCTTCCATGATCATGATCTATTGATCTATTGATCTATTGATTCAAAAATCATATTTTTGTATAACATAACACAAAACTTTTATTTATTTTTGTTTTGTTTCTTTAAACTTTTCGTTTTTACTAAAAAATTTAGTCCTTTTATGTTTATAACTTAAAAAAATTTGTTTATTTACATACCTTAAAGCAGTAAATCAGTAAATCAGTAATCAAACTGCCCTCCATACCCTCATACCCATCCATGACCTATTGATCTATTGATCTATTGATCTATCGAGCTATTGATTCAAGTCATATTTTGTATAACATAACACAAAACTTTTATTTATTTTTGTTTTGTTTCTTTAAACTTTTCGTTTTTTACTAAAAAATTTATTCCTTTTATGTTTATAACTTAAAAATTTTGCATTTTTACATACCTTAAAGCAGTAAATCAGTAAATCAGTAAATCAAACTACCCTCCATACCCTCTCCCTTCATCCATGATCTATTGATCTATTGATCTATTGATCTATTGATCTATTGATTCAAGTCATATTTTGTATAACATAACACAAAAACTTTTATTTATTTTTGTTTTGGTTTTCTTTAAATATTTTGTTTTTACTAAAAAATTTATTCTTTTTATGTTTATAACTTAAAAAATTTGCATATTTACATACCTTAAAGCAATAAATCAGTAAATCAGTAATTCAAACTAACCTCCATACCCACATACCCATCCATGATCTATTGATCTATTGATCTATTGATCTATCGAGCTATTGATTCAAGTCATATTTTGTATAACATAACACAAAAACTTTTATTTATTTTTGTTTTGTTTCTTTAAACATTTTGTTTTTACTAAAAAATTTATTCTTTTTATGTTTATAACTTAAAAATTTTGCATTTTTACATACCTTAAAGCAGTAAATCAGTAAATCAGTAAATCAGTAAATCAAACTTCCATTGATCTATGATCTATTGATCTATTGATCTATTGATCTATTGATTCAAGTCATATTTGTATAACATAACACAAAAACTTTTATTTATTTTTGTTTTGTTTCTTTAAATATTTTGTTTTTACTAAAAAATTTATTCTTTTTATGTTTATAACTTAAAAATTTGCATATTTACATACACCCAGCGTGAAATCAGTAGAGTAATGCAAAGTCAAACTGCCCTCCATACCCTCATACCCTTCTGTGATCTATTGATCTATTGATCTATTGATCTATTGATCTATTGATCTATTGATCTATTGATTCAAGTCATATTTTGTATAACATAACACAAAAACTTTTATTTATTTTTGTTTTGTTTCTTTAAACATTTTGTTTTTACTAAAAAATTTATTCTTTTTATGTTTATAACTTAAAAAATTTACATTTTTACATACCTTAAAGCAGTAAATCAGTAAATCAGTAAATCAAACTGCCCTCCATACCCTCCTACCCTTCCATGATCTATTGATCTAATGATCTATTGATCTATTGATTCAAGTCATATTTTGTATAACATAACACAAAACTTTTATTTATTATTGTTTTGTTTCTTTAAACTTTTCGTTTTTACTATAAAATTTTATTTATTTTGTATTGTTTGCTTTAAATATTTTGTTTTTACTAAAAAATTTATTCTTTTTATGTTTATAACTTCAAAAATTGCATATTTACATACCTTAAAGCAATAAATCAGTAAATCAGTAAATCAAACTAACCTCCATACCCACATACCCTTCAGTGATCTATTGATCTATTGATCTATTGATCTATTGATCTATTGATTCAAGTCATATTTTGTATAACATAACACAAAAACTTTTATTTATTTTGTTTTGTTTCTTTATACTTTTCGTTTTTACTAAAAAGTTTTAGTTCTTTTATGTTTATAACTTAAAAATTTTGCATTTTTACATACCTTAAAGCAGTAAATCAGTAAATCAGTAAATCAAACTACCCTCCATACCCACATACCCATCCATGATCTATTGATCTATTGATCTATTGATCTATTGATTCAAGTCATATTTTGTATAACATAACACAAAAACTTTTATTTATTTTTGTTTTGTTTCTTTAAATATTTTGTTTTTACTAAAAAATTTATTCTTTTTATGTTTATAACTTAAAAAAATTTGCATATTTACATACCTTAAAACAGTAAATCAGTAAATCAGTAAATCAAGCTCACTTTATACCTCATAAAATCTTTGTTGGTCTATTGATCTATTGAGTCTATTAGATCTAATTGATCTATTGATTCAAGTCATATTTTGTATAACATAACACAAAAACTTATTTATTTTTGTTTTGTTTCTTTAAAAATTTGTTTTTACTAAAAAATTATTTCTTTTTTTTATAACTTAAAAAAATTTGCATATTTACATACCCTAAAGCAGTAAATCAGTAAATCAGTAAAGCAGTAAATCAGTAAATCAGTAAATCAGTAAATCAGTAAATCAGTAAATCAGGCTGTCTCAGTCCATGCCCTCATGCCCTTTTGTGGTCTGTTACGTCCAGTGATCTGTGGTGTGATCTATTGATTCAAATCATATTTTGTATAACATAACACAAAAACTTTTATTTATTTTGTTTTGTTTCTTTAAACATTTTGTTTTTATTAAAAAATTATTTATTTTGTTTAATTTGCTTTAAATATTTTGTTTTACTAAAAAATTTATTCTTTTTATGTTTCAACTTTAAAATTTTGATTTTACATACCTTAAAGCAGTAAATCAGTAAATCAGTAAATCAAACTGCCCTCCATACCCTCATACCCTTCTGTGATCTATTGATCTATTGATCTATTGATCTATTGATCTATTGATTCAAGTCATATTTTGTATAACATAACACAAAAACTTTTATTTATTTTGTTTTGTTTCTTTAAACTTTTCGTTTTTACTAAAAAATTTATTCTTTTTATGTTTATAACTTAAAAAATTTGCATATTTACATACCTTAAAGCAGTAAATCAGTAAATCAGTAAATCAAACTGCCCTCCATACCCTCATACCCTTCTGTGATCTATTGATCTATTGATCTATTGATCTATTGATTCAAGTCATATTTTGTATAACATAACACAAATACTTTTATTTATTTTGTTTTGATTTTCTTTAAACTTTTCGTTTTTACTAAAAATTTATTTATTTTTGCTTATTATGTTTAAAATATTTTGTTTTAATTAAAATTTCTTTCTTTTTATGTTTATAACTTAAAAAAATTTACATTTTTACATACCTTAAAACAGTAAATCAGTAAAACAGTAAATCAAACTGTATCCAGCTACCCTCCTGCCCTATCATGATCTATTGATCTAATGATCTATTGATCTATTGATTCAAGTATCTTTTTGCATAACATAACATAAAAATAAATTCTTTGCTGTGGGTGTTGTTGTTGTTGTTGTTGTTGTTGTTGTTGTTGTTGTTGTTGTTGTTGTTGTTGTTGTTGTTGTTGCTGTTAAATATATCATACGTTCAAGTTAAATGAAAATATACACTTTTTCAAACATATCTCTAAAATATTAATGTTAATTTTACATTAACATTGTAATATTGAAAACTAAACAAAAAATACATATCATCCTATCCCAACTGACATACAGCATTCGTTAACAAGGTAACTAAAATTAAAAGTTTCAACTTACCAGCAGAAGAAGGCATAACAATCTCAATCTTTACTATACACACAAACGCTCAAAATATTATTATTATTATTATTATTATTATTATTATTATTATTATTATTATTATTATTATTATTATTATTATTATTATTATTATTATTATTATTACTAATATATGTATATGAACATAACAAAATTCACCACACTACACACACACACACAGACACACACACATAATACACATACACACATACACACACACACTG
>JABUQX010039125.1:0-27500 GCA_015478945.1 Trachelipus rathkii
GGGGCAGCCTTAAACCTATAAGAGTAGATTAGATTAAATATAGATAGAATAGAGAGAGATAATATAGGAATTTTTGGTAGAGTGTGAGATATGACACATCTCTCCAGATAGATTTAGTCACAACGCTATATACAAAGATAGGTTAAAGTTGAATTGATAAAGACATTAGTCCGCACAGTCATGAGACATAAGAAGGTATCTAAAGAAAATTCACTATAGTTCTAGACTTTTCAATAGTAGTATATTCTTATCTGTCCTGCACTTGAGGTACTAAAGATAGATAAATCAATATATCAATCGTTTACACTCTCAAATTCAAAGAGAATTAATTAATTCAAAATTAAAATTAAGAAATATTAATAAAAGCTTGTTTCTCTTGGAAATTTAATGAAATAATATATATTTAAAATAACTATAACAATCTTGAAGTATATCAGATTGTTTAATCTTAGAGAGACTGGAAGAGATCTTTACCAGGTAAACTGGAATAATCTAATCAAAAATAAGTTGGACGTTTATACTATTATTATATATAATTCTGAATAAGAAATCTTCCCGGATTTAAAGTGAGTGTACTTTACATGGAGTATTTAGTGGGTGTGATGTCAGAAACTTTGTAATCTTAAAACGGTCGAAGCAAAAGGGTAATGATCGGTATTAATACATAACAGTGACTCTGATGAGAGGATACCTAGTCGATTTGATTAGTAGACTATAAGCAAGTATTATAATCAATCTCTAGTATTATCTCTCTTCTCTCTCTCATCTCTCTAATTCTATTATTACCTCTATTCTCATCTGCTTCATCCGTTATCCAGTCTACTTCTCTCGATCTATTCATCTCATCTATATCTCTATTATTTCATATCATACATTACTTCTAATCTCAAATCCATCTCTATATTTACATACTATCTCTCCAACTTCAGTCTCTCTAGTATCTCTTATTCTACATTCTATTTTGACTCTCTCTTACGTTCGTTCTTATTAATATGCGCCCAAGTTGTTCAGCCCTGTCAATAGACAGTCGGTAGAACGACTGCTCTTATCCGTTTACACTGAAATCCGCAATAACTAAAAAACTATTAATGACATCACCCTGGAGGGATTGATGACCTTAATTTAGCGATACAGTAATCGATACACCTATTTTAGTTAGTAGAACTATCATAATATTCGGCTAAGGAAGCTGCGAAGAAAATATAGTCAGGAAAATCTTAATATATACTACATAAATTAGCATTATTTACATCTTAGGGAAGTATTATAGTTAAGATTATATATTTACTGCTAGCTTAGATATAAATATTATTTATTTCATAATATTCAAATATTCTGAATTATTAAATTTATTATTGAGGGTAGAAGAATTTATCTATACTACCTACTTTCAGGTAAGGATTTTAAATAAATATGATAATTCATAAAAGATTGTGCAGAATAAAATATAATATTTAACTATCTGCCTCTTATGAAGAGGTTGTTTAATGGAAAAATGCGAGAGTGACGAATGCATCCTTTGAGCTCGTGTTTCCTTTCATAAAATTTCAATTAATATGCAAAGTACGAATAATAAGAGCATTATTAGAAAAGTATTTAACTATATATATATATATAACCTATGAATTCGTTTTTTAAAAAGAGATATATCGAGGGTGTCACATTAATGTTTACTAACTTCGCACATTTTTCGAACATTCTATGGTATATAGTATAGATAGCTTAAATAGGATTATAAATTTTTACATTTTATCATAAAGTTTATTAATATATTTTTACTAAATTATTTAGCGTTACCGTTAAACTTATATAAATATTAGCATAACCTTCTTAAAGAATTGAACTGATGTTAGTCCTTCAACTTTAGAAGTTTATCTGAGTGGTACTTGATTTTAGCTTGGGTACATTTTAGATATAATATATAGAGTTATTTATAATTACATTTTATGTTAAAGTATTGATTTGTAGGGTACTTAATATAGTGATATAGATTTTAGAATTAATTTTTTTAGTCAAAATTACAGTTTGATAAGAGTCTATTGATGTTAATACTTAAATATATAAGTATTGTTTATATCAATATTCGCATACTAATAATATTATTTCATTTAAATTTATTATTTAGTGAATATAGATAGCTTCTAAGTATCTGACTAGTGGTTATCATTATTATACTTTGATTATTGGTTTACTATATGCAGATAAGAAAAACAAACTATTTTTCCTCCTATAAGCTTGAAATTTCAATGTGGTAAATTCCGCGGATAGACATAATATGGACAAGGAAGTGAAGACCCTAGACTAATTACATAAATTAATACTCAAGCCCATTTTACTACTAATAAAATTTATTAAATTGCAAGTAACACAAGATTTAAGATAAATTATTAATATACTTAATTGTTATTATAATCAAAATATTTAATGTCATAGATATATATATATGTTTATTTCTATTAAAATTATATGAAAGAAAATAAGTTCGGCATTCTTGAAATCTTATTCAGTTCAATAATTAAATTATATAATATTAATTAATAATATGACTATATTATATATTATTAATTTTTATATATTATTTAATTTATAATATAATTGTATTAATATATTTATTATTATATACAGTATAATTTATTATTATATTATTATATTAATATATATTAATATATATATAAAATATGATATATATATATATAATATTGTAATTAGATTATATTATATATTATATATATGATATATATATATAGTTATATTATGATTGTAAGTATATATATTATATATCTTATTACTAAGATATAATAATATATTTATATAAATATAATATAGATAATGAATAGTATATAATTATATCCAGAATCATAAGAGTCTAAGTATACTGATTAATATATTATAGATATATTGTATGTTATAAAAATTCAGTATTATGCTGATCAGTAAACGAATAATTGTATGAGGATATTATTCATGGTACTATAATGCTGGTGCTTAGAATGTTGAAAAAAAAAATTATATAAATTATTATATATGATAATATTTAAAAATATAGGAAGAGTGCTGAAAGAGTTATTTTGGAAATTTATATATATATATTTTATATATCTTTATAGTATATATTTAATTTATATTATTATATATATTATATTATATAATTATATATATAGTATCTTTATTATATGAATATTCTATATAATTATATTATATATTATTTTATATATTAATAATATATTATATATTAATATATTATATATTATAATATCATATTATATTCAAAAATACAATAGCTACAGCGATAAAGAAAAATTTTTGGATTTCTGTGTAACTGAACGAAGTAACATTTAGGCTTCACAAAACATCCTAAGAAATTTTAAGATATTGTTAATTATAGATTTATATATTATTAGATTAAATAGTAATTTATATGTATTATATAAGTGAGAGAATACAAAATATCTTTTGGTGTACCATTCGGTTATAATATATAGATTTGACATATTATTGAAAATTATTTTTTTATTTTTATTACTTATAAAGAATATACTCCAGGGTATTTAATAATCACCGCAGTATATAGGAATAACGATTGGAAGGAGTCCGGGGTCTCCTCACTTGGACCTTTCATTGTGAGGAATACGGGGTATATGCTAATTCGCCTCTCGCGGGAGGGTTCCGAGAATATATATAGAGATAATATGGTAGTCTGGGGGGTTCTCGCCTCCCCTACAGGGTTTGTAAAAGTCCCCGCCACTATGAATTTCATAACAGTACGAGTATAGCAGCCACGCTTATAGTTAGGTGATGCGTATATTAAAGATATAATTGTTAAAATAGAAATATTGTCTCTATTTTCACAATTATCTTATCCTTTGTTAAAGTGTTTAGACTATATTCGATATTACTTCATATGTATCATTTATGAAGTCTCATCTATAAAATTAATTTAGAATATTTGGTTATAAAAATATTGATTTATTTTTAAATACTAATTATTGTATTTATTTACTGTATATCTTAATTTTATAACATATTTTAATCTCTTTATAATTTGAATGTTTGAATATTTAATCTTTTCTGATTACGAGATAAATAATGTTTCCCTCTTTGGGCGGTCAGCTTGTATTTATTAGTATCTCGGTTGTTTTATGCTGAGTAATTTTTTATTATTATATTACTACATTAAGGAGTATCATTTTCTTTTTTTTTTCTATATTTAGTTATATTTTATATTTATTTCTATTTATCTTTTATTTATTTATACTCTATGTAAATAATAAGAAAGCTTATTATTACTAACTACTTATATATATATTTTAATTCTATATATATACTCGATTATTTTACTCTATGAGCTCACTGTGTTTACAAGAGTAATTCCGGGTTTAATTAAAGTATCGGTTAAGAATTCTAAAGAACACATTGCTGGAACTGAAGTCGAGATGTTACAATTCGATTGTCTCTAAAAAACGAGATTAATTCAAAATATAGTGGCTTTAACAGAAAAGTTATATGAATAACTTCTATGAAGTATCAATAACCCATGATGTAAGGAATCAATTGACACTATTAACATTAGCTACCAATAGCATAATTTACAATTATCATGTATTCTACATAAATAATGTTATCTCTAGAATATTATAAGTACTATAACTAAGATAATATTAATTTAATAAATATATTATGTAATATAATATATTAGTATTGATATTGTATATAACTTTGGGTATTATCAATTATCATTGTATTAGGTAGTATATAATTAATAACTTGATATGTATATATATGTATATTATATATTCTAATACTATATATAGTATATTATTCATATTGATTATATTATTATCACTTATATTAAGATATTATATATATAATTAATTATATATATTTATATTATTTATAAGAATAAATAATTATCAATTATCTTAATCAAATACATAGGATAACAAATATCCCTTTAGTAAAGAATCATTTATGATAAGTTATTCCCTAACTAATTTATCGAATGAATGTTATTAATAGATTTTTTTTATTATTTCAAGGCTTTTAGTTTGCATTTGATTTTCTATTTTGTCGGAGGGAACGAATTCTTTTTATTTAAATTCATACATTTTCGTAGTATTACAAAAGTTAATTAATGCTGATCATGATATTTAAAGATTAATCTAAATATTATTCATATTTATAGTTATAGTGTGATTTAATTAAAATCAATTCAAATGTTATTTAATATATATCATTATATTTATTAAAATTTAATCATTAATTGTTTTTGCTATAGTTGAAACTTACTAATATTAAGAAGGGTTAGTCATTTATGGATACGTAAATCGAGCATGTCTGTAGAAATCTTGATACATTTCCAATCTGGAGATTTCTTCTCAAAAGGGGCTTAAAAGAAAAGTAGTTTCTCAATTATTTTTTAATTTATCAACAAGGTTTCTCCTTTGATATTTAGATAATATAATAATCATAATAATATAATTTTTAATAACCCCAAAGGAGAGACAGTAAAGGGAATTATAATTTAAATAATTCATTATTAGCGATTTCTTTGCAATATTACAATCGGTTTCTCTGTTGTAATTTGTGTTGGTTTCTCTAAAAGACATCCTCCATGCTCAACAGGCTTCCAAAGAAGTTCTCGTTTCTGATTTAAAAACGGATTGGTATATACCAATTAGACGAACGCGGTTTCTCTGGGTTGGCCATTAGAAATAGGATAGTCTATAAAATATTACTGTGTAAAAGTTCTCTTTACGCTTGTGTATTTGCTGCTAGATAGATTGGTTTCTCCACATACTACTTGGGTTAATATTGTGAGTTTTGATATTTGACAAATAGTAAGATTTAGTATCGGTTCTCTGAAATACATTTATATGTCGGTTCTCTGACGATATTGCAGTTAGTTTCTCTGATGCAATTAGAGTTAGTGGTTCTCTAACACTATAAGTATCGGTTCTCGATACTTATAGTTCGGTTTTCTCTGACAAATATCAACATTGGTTCTATGAGCGATTCTAGAAGTTTAGTTCTCTAGCCCTAGTTAATACGGTTTTCTCTGATGCACTTATATGTTAGTTTCTCTGACAAAATTGTGTATTAGTCTTCTAATACAATTAAGGTTAGATTTGGTTTCTCCAAATTAGATGAAGGTGACTTCATCTCACGCCTTTATTTAAGTTTTCGGTTCCTCCCTTTTTGATCTTTGATGATAGAATTAAATATGTATAACGGATACTTTTCAAAAATAATATACGGTACTGTAACTTCATTGCTCTTGTAAGAAGAGCAAACTGTTAGACCAGAGCTACCATTATATATGTTTATGGTATATAGTGTATAAAAAGACGTTATTTTCCCTTCTAAACTTTTAATTTGAATCCTTCACTGTTCTGGCTATTTAAATGTATTGTATTTGGAAAGTTGAAATATCACTGAGTATTTGAAAGGAGTATTACAAAAAGGGTTATTTATCTAAACTACTTCATTGGTGGCGAGCGGTTAAGACTGTCAAAGTAATTTCTTTTCATTGGTAGCTAGCGGTGTGGATTGTTAGAGATATTGTATATTTGTGAAATGAGCCTAATTTTATATGACGCTTCTAGTACGTTAGTAGAATAATAGTTGCTTAAACTTTTGTTACTTATTGGTGGCTAGTAGTTTCATTTTCATAAAACCAGTTTATAAGTGACAGGAGAAATTTAGTAATAATTACAAATATAGCGTGACGATAAGATTCAATAGGCAGAAAAAAGATTAAAAAAGTAGAATATAATTTAATAAGTGAATGAATTTTAAGTTTCTGTACTTAAAAAGCGAAAGAAACGTAAGTATGATAAGAACTTTCTAAATGGATTCTGAAATAAAGATTGTTAAGCAAAAATTTATTTAATCCCAATTATAATCTCAATAATTATTGAAATTATGAAGTATTATATATAAATCAAAATGAAAGATAGGAGAGGTTAACTTATTGTTGTACAGGAGGAAAATGCTTTTGAAACAGTAAAGAATATATCAACGTAATCTGACAGAAGATGTAAAAGAAAGAAAGCTAATAGATGCAGTTTAAAAATAATAATGAAAAGATCATAGATTTCCGAAATGGCAATTAATGATTATAAATGATAAATACAAATGGAAAATAATAATGAAGTAATAAAAAATAAGATTAGGTTTGTAACAGTATGAATGCCAAACTAGATGCAATAATAATATGGCAAATATGAATATTCTGTCAGTGAACGAGTAAATTAGTTAATCCCCTTAATTTAAATGTTTAGAGTAAATATTAAATTAAAAGTCTGTTTGAATATTATTTTTTGTTATAAAAGTATTATTTAGTCATTAATTTGTTAAATAGATTTTGTCAGCAGATTAAGTTAAGTTACTTAAAGTATTTTGAGATGTTTAATATCAGTGTGTACAAACTATTCAGAATAAAAGTTAGAAGTAAAAGTTTGAACGAAGAATTCATAAATGGTTATTTAAATGCCGCAGATTGAAAGTATTAGGTTTTAAATATTTAATTTATAAGAATACAATAGGAATGTAAGGTTTGAGATGAACTATCGAAGTGGTAAAGTTTCTTTTGAAGACAAATGAGTAATTGTATGTTGATAATATATGTTTTTTGTTAAATTCAATGAGTTTTGGACTGTCAGAGATGATCTATAGAAGTTGAAGAAGTTGATATGAGAACCATTAGAGTTCTTGAATGAATATAGGAAGGTAATAGTTATCTGTATGTGATAGGCTTGTTTAGGATGAACCTCAAGTTAGAATAGAATGATAAGAATTTAAAACTAGTTTGGAGCATTAACGAAACTGTATGTGTTGAACTTTCATGTTATATTGCAAAAATAGCTGTTGCACACGTGGTCTTTTGGTTAGTTGGGCAGTAACAAGTCGCTCTACCTGGTTCCTGCGGTTCGTTACGCACTAGATAAATCGAGACAGCATCAGTCTCTTTAGAGAGGGTTGTCGTGAGCCGCTTCCAGAAATTTGGGATGGAAATTGGCTGCACTAGCAATTAAATTTCGAGAACAAAAATTAGATAATCTGTAAATGAAATAGAAATCATGTTTAAGAGTTTAATTATTTGAATGATTATGAGAAGTTATCAATTTAAAATCAAGAGAAAAATCCATGGATATCTTGAACATCGATTTAATAAAGTAGTTCGGGAGAAAAAAGTTCTTAATTTTTGTTTTGAGGGTAAGAGGAGTCGTTAATTTTTTTGGCAAAGAATATACTGATAATGTTATCGCAATAAATGAAGTAAACACATAAAAAAGAAGAGCGGAGAGAGAGAAAAGTCGATGATAAGAAAGAATTGTCTGATATTATTATATTAATTATTATTATTATTATATTATTATTTATATATAATTATTTTAATTATTATTATTATTTATTATTAATTATATTATTTATATAATTATTATATTGATTATTATACTATCTATTATTATTATATACAGTGTTTCCCCTTTATTACAGTAATTGCTCGTTTATTAGAGTTCTGATACAGAAATGGTACATAGAATTTTTTGAAATTAATAAGTTGGACATTGGATGTTTATAATCAAGTTTTTGACGTTCTCATATTAAAAAAAAAAAAAAAAAAAGTTTCCCCTTAAATATTTTTTTTTATTATTTGTTTAAAGTAAAAATTATTTTTTTTTTTCGGTTTTTATTATAATTGATTAGGTTAACCTGTTTTTAGAAGAAATTGAGAATAACCAAATTCCGTAGTTTGTGTTTCATGATGCGAAGTTTTTGACTCATTTTGAATTAAATCCGACTCTTCTGGTGTTGTAATAATTTAATAGACGTCGTCCTGAGACTTATTAGCAAAATTAGCTGATAAGCTTTTCCTTGACGTAAAGTTACTGAACAACTTTGATCGAAGTTTGTCCTTAATTTTTTGACTATTATTAAGAAGATGAAAATATAGAAATAGATTTGTTCTAATTCTTGAAAAATTAATTTAAAATCTTTAGTCGTTCGCTAATTTAGGGAGTAGTGTAAGATTTTAAAATTTCCTTCACAAATCTCAAAATTTCTAGTTTTCGTTAAAGGCGATTAATTAGTGTATGCTTTAAATTAATTTCTCGAAATTTATTTATTTTCTTTTAAATTGATTTATAGGCCTATTATTAGCTATTTAAAATATTTTTATCTACTAATGATTTTTTCGAAACGATTGCAAAGTGTTGATAATTTTATTAATTCCGTTTTACTATTAATTAATTATTTAACTCGACTTTACGTATAATTTTACATACAAAAGAAAGATAATTATTATTTATCATTTTATTAAATATTTAATATAATCTGCTAGAAGGTGAAAGTTATATATATTTCTAGTATTTTCAGACATCAAATTATCCGTTAAATTTATAAGACACTGTGTTTCGATACGAAGTCGAGATGTACATTAGATGTTCTAATATCGAAATTCAAAATAACTTTTACAGAAAGCTTCAGCAACTTATGAAGTTACACATTACTCAATGTGAAGCATTTGAACTCATTGAAATACGAAAAAAGTACTATTTTAACAAATACCAAGTTGTTCTAGCCAAACTCTATTCTCAGGAATATATATATATGTATATACTATATATATAATATGTATCTACATACCTGCGTATGTATGTATTTATTAAGCGTACTAATAAGTAACTGTGTACATCTATAATCTGTATGCTAATGCTATAACACTGTATGTCTATAAATATATATATCAACTAATATATACATATAATATATAACCCTTTTATAATTATATCTATATATACAATTATATAATACATACATAACATATATATTAAAATATTCATATCTATAATATACTATAATCTATCACCCAAGACATGTTATAAGTTAGCCTTAATCAAATTTTTTGTAGCAAAATGTTAATATATTAAAGACCATATTTTTTGGAATATGTTTAGGGTTAAGTTTAATTTAGAATCAAAGTTAGTTTAATGCACGTTACTAATCATTATGTTGTTTCTAAACTCATATAAGAGGTAGTCATTCTATGGACAATCGACTGCATCTGTGAGCTGTCTCAATCCTTTGAGGATTTCTTCTCAAAAGGGCTTACAAGAAGGTTTCTCCTTTTTTAATTATCATCGGTTTCTTCTTGATATACCTAGTAGTTCACTGCGATTTCTTTTGCAACATACAATCGGTTCTCTGATGTAATTTGTTGTGTTCCTAAAACAATATCTATAACTACGCCCTTGCGAGTCCAAGAAAGTTTTCTCTTTCTTGAATTTTCTGTAAATATGAAAAATTAAAAAGCGGTTTATATGGTGTTGGCCTATGTTAATATTATCTTATAATATTGGACTGTGTAAAGTTCTTTACGTCTTGTGCTATTTGGCCTTGCTAGATAGATGTTGGGTTTCTCGCAGCAATACACTTGGTTAATAGTGGTGAGTTTAATATTGACAAATAGTAAATTTAGAAGTCGCATCACAGTTCACGATATGAGGTGTCTCAAAAGAAACCCAGATGAGTTCTCTTGATTGCAATTTGTAGATGTAGTTCCTACAGCTATATAGTATTCGTTTCTGATAAAAAGTGTGTTAAGTTTTTCTGATCAATATCACATTGTTTTCTCTGTTGCGGCAAGGTTTGTTTCTTATTAAAACTGGAAACAAAAAAAAAAAAAAAAGAAAAAAAAAAAAAAAAAAAAAAAAAAAAAAAAAAAAAAAAAAAAAAATAAAAAAAAAAAATATAAAAAATAAAAAATAAAAAAATAAAAAAAAAAAAAAAAAAAAATAAAAATTAAAAAAAACAAAAACAAAAAAAAAAAAAAAAAAAAAAGGTTGAAATTATCTTGCCACTCTTGTTTTATACAGTATGTTTTAGTTTCTCTCATAAAATCTCTGTATTAGTTCTTCTAATACAAATTAAGGTAGATTTGGTTTCTCCAAATTAGATGAAGGTGACTTCATCTCACGCCTTTATTTAAGTTTCGGTTTCTCCTTTACTTAATGATCTTGATGATAAATAAATATGATATATCGTTTAAAAATCTTCCTTACTGTACGAACTTGCAATGCATTCTCCGAGAGCAAACTGCTTGTTACAGACTACCATTTATGAAAGTTTATTGTTATAGAAGAATAATAAAACGTTATTTTTCCTTCTAACTTGTATTTTTGAATCCTGGTCACGTCTGGCTATTTAATTAATTATGTTATTTGGATAAGGTGAAATCACTGGAGTATTTGAAAAGGAGTATTGACAAAAAGGGTTTTCTTTTTTAATAAGCCCTATGATGGTGAATACTGTTAAAAAAAATATGTCACTACTTTCAATAATAATTATGTATATATATATTAATTAATATTATATAAGTATACTATATATATAATATATATTTATATAGTATATATATAATATACATATAATATATATTTAATATATAATATATATATATATATAATATATATATATGTATTAAGGTAATATTATATATAATAAATATATATATATTAATATATATATATATATATATATATATATATTATATATATTATACTATTATATATATATAGTATATATATATATTTATATATTATATATATTAATATATATTATATTAAACATATTATATATATACAATAATATCAATATATATGAATTGACCGTCGTCGGAGTTGGATATGCATTGGAAACAGCTGGGAAGGAAGAAATGAGAAGAAGAAAAGAAGGGTTGGAAAGAGGCTAAGAAGATAAAAACTCTAGGAGATTTACTGATGTATTAATTGAAGCCTTAATTTAAAAGTGAAGCAAGAATAAAAAAGCTCAAAGCGGAATAAAATTATTTTCAAAAAATATTTTGATCAATATTTTTTCCATAATAAATATCAAATAAAACTTAAGCATCAAATAATATATAATAAACTCAGTAACATCTTCTATTCTAATCACATTTTATTATATTGATTTTTCAACTAATAAGTCTGTGAAGGAAGAAAGATTTGGTTTTAAAGTTCTTTAAATTTATAATTTGGATTACAAATAATTATCATCTACTTTAGTTGAGTATTGTCGAAATGGATAAAGATTCAGCGAAGTCAAGGAAGAAAAAAAGATTTTCATTGCATAATAATAAGAATTGATTAAGGGGCAAGATAATGCTTGATGTTTTGGTTCTAGTATGAATTCACGATAAGATCTCGCATGGTTATATGGCGACAGGGCTAGCAACCCCGTCCTTTCCTTTTGGGTTGCATTACTCTTGGGCCAGCGTGGTAATTCCTATGCGCCTAGAGTAGCAAACTCCTTCGGAGAGCTTCTGGGAGGCGATGAGCCTAATGGGAGAAGATGCAGTTCTACTGAAAAGGCGAAAACCCCTACCTGAGACGTGTTTAATCTTCGAGGGACGTGGCATCTCAAAACCGGTTGCGCCCGAGGAAAGGCTTTCTGGAGTGTCCTAGGGTTGTGAATTTCGGGCCAGAAGGAGAAGACGCTGAACCAACAACTTACAGGGCGAAAGCTCTTCCTGGGATTTGTTATATAATAATTTAAAGATTAGGATATATATAATATATATATATATATATTATATATATATATATATTAATATATATATTATATAATATATAATAAAGTATATTATATTATAATATACGGGTAAATATATTAATATATGATATATAATATATAAATGTATATGATATATATATAATTAATATATATATTATATATATATAGTAGTATATATAGTATTATATATATATAGTATAATTTATATATATTATAGTATATATATTATATAAGTAGTTATATAGTATACTATAATATAAAATATATTTAATAGATTATAATATATATATTATATATAAAAGTATTATATTATATATATATAAATTATATATATAGTATATATAATTATGAAGTAATATATTATATATATATATATATATATATATATAACAAGTATAAATATAAATATATATAAATATAAATATAAGTATAAATAAAGTATAAATATTTAAAAACATATTGTATTATAATATATATAATGATTGATGGTATATGTATATATATATATAAGTTATAAGTATATATAAAATAATATTATTATGTATATCATATATATATTATAAGTATTATATTAATTATATATATATATATATTATATAGTATATACATTATATTATATAATAAATATATAAATAATAGTATTATATAGCTATTAAAGTATTATTAGATTTTTAGCATATAATAATACTCAATATGCTACATATATGATAATTATATATATGTATATATATGTATATATATTATATATACTATATATATATATATATATATATATATACTATATTATATAGTATATATAATATAATATATATATATAATTAATATAATATATATCATATATAATAATAATATATAATAAATATATATATATATATAAATTATTTAATTATATATGTATATATATCAATGTGAGATAGTGATATTATATATATATATATATATATAATTATTGATTTTGTATATATATATAGATATTAAGTAGAGAGGATTTATATACTAGGTATGATATATTATTATATAATTAATATAGCATATAATATCATATAAGTAAATATGTTAGAACGGTGGCTACCACCACCCTCTCGTTTCACTCGATGTCCGGAAGAGCTCGCTTCCCCGTTTATATACTACTTTGTATATTGAAAGGTTGTTTAACGGGTAGTTGGGAATATTGGTTGACAAGGATGTTTTTGTCCTTGAAGATGTGAAATATATATTTTTATATTTGTTACGGAAGCCCACCTCCCTCATTTCGACTCGAGATTCCCCGAACTGGAGACCTGGAGATTTGAGTAGGTTTGGTTTTGGATGGTGACGCATAAAGATTCGTAAAAACGTAGCTCCGCGCGTTTAAGGCAGTCGGGCGCATTTGCTTACGTGTGTTTAGGTTGCTCCGTCGCTTGTATCGAGGCAGTTTTGCCAACTATCTTAGAGAGAGGTTCTATAAATAGAATGGAGTTAAAAATGATTTGAGATCAATTCGAGAGAGATCGTAATTGAAATAGTCTATAATATAAAAATTTCTTAACAAATATGAAATATGTGTTAAATAATAACGAAAAAAAAATTGTAAATCGGTGTAATTTTTTTAAAAAATTATTATATTGAAATAAAAATAATAATTCTGAGTATATTATGGAGTTCTCATCGCGCATTTGAACGCAAAATAAGAATAAAAAGCCATTAAAATATTCTACAAGAATCTATTAAAAAGTACTTGATAAATAATTATAAAAACAATAAAGATATATAAAAAATAATTGATGATAAAATTAATTTAATGATGAATTAGAACAGACCCATCAGCAGTTAAGAATCGTCATGGATAGATTTAATGTTCATTTAAAATTTATAAATTAACTACAGTTAGTGTGTTCAAATGTAATATATCTGATTTTCAGAAAATCTCATAACATAAAGTAACGGCATAAAATTGCAAGAAACTGGGATGGTGTGAAGAAATTTGAAAGCACCTCAGATCAAATAATGTACAATTGAAGGACAGTAAGAGAACTATATTTATAAATTTTAAATTAATTTCCTCTAAATTTTGATTCAGTAAATATTTTACTTAAGGATATGTAATGGATCAAGGTTTTAAATGAATTCAAGGTTCTTCATATTTCTCCATTGAGAATTTTACATCTAGGAGTTCTTTAATTCTATCAGTATCTGCATTAATAAAACAAAGGTTTTGCTCTTCCCCCATTGTCACATTTTTCGATTCATGTAATCTATCAGTAAGATTTTTATTATTACTTCTTTTCATAATTTTAAATTTCTAATAGTTGTATTACAGATCCTGCGGTTTTAAATGGTTATTAGTTAAGATATTTTTTTATTTATAAGTCAATTCTGAAACTTGCTCTTCCTGAATGCAATGAGGGAAATAAAGGGTTAGGAGGTGTCGCTATAGAAATAAATAGATGCTGAATTGATAGGGGAAGTCGAAAAAGTAGATGAGAATTTTAGGACGAATTACCTTGCATATTTGAAAATATTTATTCCTCACATGTCAGTACGATCACATATCTTTCTGGAGAGAAATAATAGTTATCTTGTCATCGCCTCGTCTCACGGTAGATATTTGCATACAGTTAGGCTAGAGGTCTATAGTTTGTATGAATTTTCTTAATAAAATTGTATATCAATGAGACATCTGCTTTGAAATCAGATAGTTTTGGTTGTCTACGGTGTTGGCTGGTTTTGTGGTGTTTTGATGGTGGTGTGTGGGTTTAATATGATATAGTTCAGGAATTTAATAGCGTAAGATTTTTATACTACTCATTGTTATGATGAAGAAAAATTTTCTATTTTAATTATAGTTTTATATTCATTCTTCAATATTCTTCGAACATCAATTCCATCATACATTTATAATCATCTCGCTCAATCCAATTTCATAGCATAATTTGTCTTCTTCCCATTTTCTTTTGCTCCACTCCCCCATGGAGGCACCGCTCTATTTTTTAGTCTTATTTCAAATATAGCATGTTTAAGTAATTTCTCTTATTCAGAGGGTAAGATTCATCTCTCGGTCTAGATACGGTTTTTTTTGGGGAAGGGTTATTTGCGTGTGAGTGTTTCTAAATGGTATTAGAAACTTTTGAATATGGAAGCAGAGTATTTTCCTGGGTGGTATCATCTTTGCTAGCTTGAAAGATTTATGATTAATCTTGTCCTGTAAGACGTTGTGCTTGTTTATCTTCAATTCTAAAATCTTTTCGCTAGGTTCATAAAATCTAAATCTAAGATGCATGTGGCTCCATTGATAAGTTAACTCACGAAAAATATCGATCTTCTTCTAGCAATGGCTAACGTTATTTGGTATCTTATATCCTTTAACGGCATAACATCAACCAGGTTTTCCTTTGAAGATGTCCTTCCTTCCTAATACTGGTATTGTGAATAGCAGTAGTATCATTTTCATTATTTTCTGTATTGGAATTAGACTGTGAAAAAATGACTGTTTGAGAAGAATTTTTTCTTTTAGAGTAGTATCATTTTCACCAAGAGTTGAAATCGTGTTATTAACGTTTTATAGTCTGTGGCCAATAGCAGTAGTATCATTTTCATTATTTTTCAACTTTAGGAATCATTATCATATCAAAGAGTTTGAAAGATTCATTTTCTTCAACTTCCTTCCGAATCAGATCCTTTTGATTGCTCATTCATTCTGAACCATTGCGCAAATGATGCATCTAGCTTTGGAGCGTTCAGCTGTAAATGAACAATTGTAGGATAAGTTTTGGTAAAATAATATTATTCAATATAATAGGCAGATATTTTGGGAAGAATTCTACAATTCAAATGTTTTTATATGGGCATTTTCGTCGATAAGGTCAAAGGTCTATATGCAACTCTAAGATGTATAAAGAATGGGAGAGTTAAGTCAAGAATGAAGAATGAAACCCATGGCATGCTCCGAAACACGGCTTTTCAAATAATTTAATTTAAAAGTAGGGAAAAATAGAGGAGGGATAAATGTACTCAACAGAATTGGTTGTAGTATCAAATAATGAACGTAGAATCATGCCTGACTCATGAATCCAGAGAAGTTATTGTGACAGGGATAAAATGGGGAGGGTAATTCGGCGGGCAGAAAGAAATTTGCAAGTCTGTAAGAGTGGTCAACTTTGACCTTTCGCAGATTAACTCCATTGTATATTATGAACACAAGAGACTCCTATATACAGAACACATCCCTCAGAAAAAACTAGATTAAAAAATAAGTTCTGGAGTGTCGCTAGAACCAATAGTCTCTTAAAATCTTTAAAAGGTGGAGAACAGATGATTTTTCGTACAAAAAATTATTAACAACAAAGGGAAACTCGATGATATAGTTGTGTTTAAGATTGGATCGAGTATATAGATGAAAGAACCGAGGTTATGAGAAACTGATGATAATAATTTTTCTATGATGTGACAAAAGATATGATAAAGACATTCTAAGATCATATCCCTAATATTTTTTTCCTTGCAGCTATGATAATTGGTTTTAAAAATAAAAAAATGATGTAAGGCAGTATCATCGCTATGATATTCGATAGATGAAATGACAAAAAAATAATTGGTGAATAGAAAAAAACCACTAGATGTAGAACAGAATAGTGTGCGACACAACCATGATTATAAGTAGCACAGAACAATGTGTAACACCACAACGTGCAAGGTGTATGTTAAGCTGTGGGTGTCTACAATTGTTGTTGAAGAAACAGAAATATAGTTACATAAGAATAGAAATGGAATGAAGTAGGTTTGGAAATAGTTATCGTGTCAGAATCTACAGAATGAGTCAAAATAAAAGAATCACCTAAATGCAGAAGTGAAGACGGTCAAGAAGCAAAGTGAAGGAAAAGTTCTTCTATCTTCTATGAAGCGTTCTATACAAACCCATACTAGTGATCAGAAATAAACATTCAGAATACAGACGAAATTCCTTTTCAGAATTTTTTTATTTTTCAATAATAATAATAATAATAATAATAATAATAATAATAATAATAATAATAATAATAATAATAATAATAATAACAAACTGATTAAATATACTAAAACTATCCAATATATTTTTATAATTACAGGAAAGGGAGTGTCATCGTCATTGAAGGAGGATTTCATTTTCTGGAGTGACATTGTCATTGAAGAAGACTTCGCTTTATTTATAATTAGTGTCGCCTAAGTTTAATTTTAACACTAGTGTTTTAAATTTTTTATATCTTCTTTCCGAAAAGAACTTTAAATGTAATAGCTATAGTTATTTAACGTTTTAAGTTTAAAAGACGGTCATGACCTTTGATTTATGTATCTTAACTAAATACCATAGTAGTACAGGACCCACCACGGCTCACAAAGCGGCCACACTGGGTAATACCATAGTAGTAATTTTATCGCGCAGTGTAAAGCAAAAAAGGATCGACCTTTGTTATATTTTCACATGTAAAATGAAGCGAGATGTATAAATTAAAAATACTTATTAAATACAAGCAATATTATTTTTAATCTTCGATCTTTCAAGAAACTTTAATCTTTTTTACTTATTTCAGAAATTTTCTTTAGTGGAGTTATTGTTGCTTCGTATCAGGAAATTTTATCACAAACAATGTCTTACCTTAACCTTCTTCAAATCTAATTGAAAATTCCTCCCAGCTTCAAGGAATTTCCTCTTCTTTTCTTCAAACTTGTCTTCAATCTGATCAAGTTCTGCTTCAAGTTTTTTCTAGAAAACAAAAAAGTTTTTGGAAATATAACACACGTATAACATAAGAGTATGGAGTTGGAATCGGTAGGGACATTTGGTAAACCAGAAGCTAGAGCCCTATGATACTTAAAATCTTATTACATAAGCCAGGAATAAAGTGGTTAATAGTTCGAGAGGCAAAGTTGTCATCTGCACCTCATGTACTTGAGTGTATGACCCCTTTGTATTGTAGAGAAACACGAGCAACTTAAATCATATCACTCAAAGGTAGAGGCATAACGTATGTGATAAATCACATTCGTCTGGCGGAGGTTAAAGGTTCTATTCCAAAAGAAGTTTCCCTTTTCGTCTAAGGACAAATTACCAGTGAAATTAGAAAAAAAACATTATTGTATTCTTGGTCTAAACTTAAGTGATTATTGTTACCACACCCACTGGGTTCATCGGAGAACCTCCATATAACACTGAATAGGCAAATTATTAAAATGTAAAAAAAAAAAAAAAAGTTCCATAAGGCTACGAGGGTTAAAAAATTAACACCTAACCAGCTTTTAACAGATGGCAAAGTAACTTAGTTTAATGGTAATTGTCTTCATTTACTACTACACAAAAATAATTGAAAGGTATCAAGCAAATCTTAAATATCATATATCTGTAAAAATAAACACAAGAAAATCATACCAGGTTAACGAAATTGAAAATAAACTCTTAAAGAATGAAGGTAAACTGCCTGCCAACTTCACAAGCAGAAGATCGAGACCACACAAACGCGCACGCGCAAGCATACACACACACACCTACACACTCACTATTTACCTGGTGCATTGTCAAAGACTGAACCTGCCGTCGAAGGACTATGAGCCTCTGTGATGTGACAACAGTGCGAACATCTGGAACAACAGTATCTGAGAAAATTTCATTTATGAGCCGATGATTTCGAACATATCGTGAATGAGCTACGCGCTTCATGCTGAGACCATCTTCATAATCTTTAGAAAAAAAAAGTAATGTTATAATAAAAATAATGACAATGAAACCAAATAAAACAAAGCAAATTACATCTTTAAACATAATTTTTCATTTCGAGAAAGATTATATATTCTAAAAAGGTTTTCCTTTACCTTTACATTTTAATAATAATAATAATAATAATAATAATAATAATAATAATAATAATAATAATAATAATAATAATAATAATAATACGACTACCTTCTTCATCCTCAGCCGGTTGAATATCAGTTCGTCTATCTAATTTGTTCAGAGTAGTTCCTCCTGAAGAGCGGTCCAAAATTTCTTTTTCTTCAGAAGCTAAGTGGAAACCTATAAAAAAAGTTGCCGGAAAAAAAATTTTAACATTGGAAATACTAATCAGATAAAAATAAATAAATAAAAAAAATGAATATTTACAAATTTTGTTAATATGAAAAAGTATAAAATATCAAAATTAATGTGTAGAATAATTTTTTTATAAATGTACCAAAAATAATTTTAGGAAATTTTGAAGAAAAAAAAAAAAAAAAAAAAAAAAAAAAAAAACGTTAGAAGAAAACTGTTATGTTCAAAGATAGTAATAATAAAAATAATAATAATAATAAATTTGAGGCCAAGAATCAGTTTACGAGTTTACAGGTTGTGGTGAGCCAGAGCTGGTTTGCGACGGTGCACCGGTTCGCGCGAGCTGGTAGTAAACTCTTTTGTAAATTTAATTAATTATATAAAAACGAACTGGCAGTAACTTTTGATGTACTACATAAAACGTTGTTAAATAACTTTTGGCGAGTCTCACCACTATTTTGTACGATAGGTATAGGAGGAAAAATTAATGTGATATGTGTCCATTACAATTTACAAGACAATATCTTACCATTACACAATTTAAATTAAATTTCCAGCAAGCAGGAAAAAAAAATTATTATATATATTCATATTTACTACAAAAATTTGCAAAAAAATAACCTAATCTTACGTATATATTTATATATATATATTAAAGTATATTATAATATATAAGTTAGTATATATATATATATAGTATGTATATATTATTATATAGTATTATATAAGTATTTACTTATATCGTATATTATAGTACTATCACATAATATATCCCGTTATATATATATATCGTAATAGTATACGTAATATAAATATATAATATTAGAATATAATATAAGTAGGAAGTTAATATATATAAAGTATAACGAATAATAGGATGTATAGTATATTATTATGTATTATTTATATATATATTGAAGATTGTTAAAATGATAATAGATAACCGTACATATATATATATATAAAGTGTTATATATATCTAAGTATATATATATATGATATATATAGTATAATATAGTATATGAATATATTTTATTATATAGTGTATTAGGATAGTAATTATAACCTTATTAAATAGTAATAGTTATGCAGAACTAAATTAAAAATAATTTTAGTGGAAGGCGCTGATGGAGAGGAAGGTGATACGAAACGAAGTAGGTAAAATTAAGAAAGCAGGTTAATTAAATGTCAAATATAAGGATAAGTATCGTAAGGCAGCGCTCGCTAGTAAGAGAAGACGGTTGAAATGTGAACAAGTTGATACTGACAATCTGGGGCAAATGAAGGAAGCAATTGTATGTCAGGTTGCAAAGGAAGTGGTGGCTCGTGCTAAAGTAGGATGTCAGGTATGTATACGTAGCGAAATGGGGTGGAAGATGAAAGAGGTGCAGAAAGCGTGTTAAATTAGGTAAAAGAAAGAAGCGGTGTGAATGTACTAAAAGCCAAATGATAAGATTCAAAAGTTTCAAGAAGAGATGCTTGGAATTTAAGTATAGGAGAAAAAAAAAATAGCTAAAGTTATACGTAGGAGAAAAAACCAAGAGGATATGAACAGTTGTAGAAGTGAGATGAACTCACGGACACTACAAGAATTAATGGTAAGAGCTCCTTCTGGATAGGAAGAGCGAAAAGGTTAAGAATGAGAAATAGGGGAATCTGCTTAGAATAAATAGATGGAAATAGGGATGGTTGCTTTTGTAACTGATGAAATGGATGTGAAGGGAGGTGTGGAAAGAAAACACTGTCGAAGTAATTCAGCTTCACAATTTAAACGTAATGATGAGGGTGTTAGTGAAGTGTGCGTGTTTGAGGTGCAAGAAGGAATAGTATTTGGGGATGAGGTTATTAGTAAAGGAAGAGGTATGGTTAGGGTGAGAGAAAAGTGTTTATCCATCATCAGAAAGATAACCCTTGGAAATTACTAGGGTGAAATGAGGATTCTGAACTTTAGAACGACATCCTGATTCCTTGGAATTTGGAAGTTATGTAATATAAAGCGTTTAGGAGGGTATAGTTCCAAGGTATTTTGGGAGCGAGAGCGTAATAGTACCGCCTTGTATAATTAAGGGTAAGGGAGAAGAGAGGAGACACGGTGTCGCGATCGCGATCGTTATGACACCAGAAGCATATAAATGAGTGTTGTATGGGAAGTTGTATATGGCTGGTATTTGGTCGAGGGAGAGAGAGCGAGTGACCTGAGGGACTGATTGTGAAAGGAACAAGGTCGCTTTAGGAGTGGTAAAGAGGATGTTGGATAGTCAAAATTGTCTTATTACTATTTTGAATAAACAAATCGATTGAGAATAATGAGGAGATAGAAGAGATACGAATTAGATTTTGGTTGTTATGGATTTTGCAACAGGCGTATGAATAGAAGTTAATAGGGAAGCAGGGTATGGCAGGTGTTATTTAGTGGCTGATTAATTGGTTGTTGTGTAAGGCCTTCTGAGGAATCAAAAGTATGTAGACGATAGTGAAAAGCGGTGTAAGTAATAAATGGTGTAACAATGGTGATTGGGTTTGAGGGATTTAAAACGCGAGTAGAAACATGGGTTGCTGTTTATGTCTGCTGTGGTTATTCGGACTCAATTGTATATGGATGTGGGGTGATGGAAGAGAATTTGAGGGTGGGGGACTCTCCTGGCAGGAATGGTGGTTATGAATGGGTGGAGAATGGAGTTGAGGTGGAGGGTGGCGCCTACCTTATTAGATGCGGAATGATTTGGTGAGTTCTGTGTGCGAATCTGAAAAGAGTTTGAGAGGATTGATAGAGAAGATTGGCCAAGGGTGTGTGGAAAGGAGGGGCTTGAAGTATAAGTCGTGGATAAAATCATAGGTATGGTTGTGAGTGAGGACCCTCCTCAAGTGTGAAGAGTAATGTTAGATAGGTGAAGCACTAGTAACATGTGTCTGAAGTTTAAAATATTAGGGATAATATCTTGTTGGATGGATAGAGAAGGGAAACGGACGATGCAGAGGGTAGTAGGAAGTTGTGAATGGTAGGAAGGTGGCGGTGCAATTAATATCGTTGGTGAATGCCAAAGGGACTAAGTCTTGAGTGTGCCTAGGGTCTTTACCATCGAGGTAATGTTGTACCTGTTTATTGTATGGTTAGTCGAGACTATGGGTCTGGAATAGAAGTATAGATCTAAGTTTCAATGTTGTTCAGATGACTAATCTTAGGGGCATGTGAATGATAGGATGAATGAATTGATAAAGAGAGGAATGAAAACGTAGTAGAGAAGTGAGTGGTGTGTGAAGCAAGGGGTAAAATGATGTGAGAATAAATTGAAAGTATGTTGAAATTGGTTTGTCATGTGGAAAGGATTGAAAAATGATAGGTAAGGGTTGGTTAAGCCGGATGTAGTAGTGTGAGTGTTTTGTTGGAACCGGGACCGCTGGGATGACGCGAAGAGGAAAAGTTTTGGAATTGAGTTCGGTGAAACGAAAATGTCTGAAGGAAGGGAGAGAAATGGTTGAGTTGTGTTGGACAGAGTGCGAAATAAAGGTGTGCATATAGGAAGAGAATTGGCGCGGTTTTGTATGGGGGCATTGTGTGGCGCACTGGGCCGAGGGGATGAACCTACAATTGGACGATTTCATATGAGTGTGGTCCGTCGCGGTCCATGATGATCTAGGGTGATTTTCTGTCTTGTGGACGAGCTCTCACTTAGATTAATGATACAGAGGGGCGGTAAGGCTGGGCTTTCTTTCGAACTTGTGTTATATTCTCCTACTGCTTTTCTATTCCGATGCTTGTACAGCACCTTACCCCCAATCTGGGCAAAGGAGGTGAAGAAATGAAAGAGAATATATTATATATTATATATATATGATATATATAGTATATAGGTATATATATTAATTTAGTAGGGTATTATAATATTGGTATAAGGTAAGTATATATATTTATATATGAGATAGTAGTAGGAGTATAGGTAGCTTATATTAATTGTTACTGCTATCATGTTATAGTTATTATACGTAAATATTAGCGATATATATATTCAATGAAATTGAACTAGGTAGTCATGTTAACCAACCGACAAAGTATAATTTTTCACTAAATTAACAATCTTTTATAGTTTTAATAGGTAGCTTAATGATAGCATTAATAGATAGGTAAAAAACTGATGAAATATTAACAGTAAGATTATTATCACAAGTTTAAATTTTTTATTTATTATTATTTTTTAAATTAAACATATATTTTCCTCAAAATTTTATACGTTCCAGAGCCATTTGAAATTTAAAAGTAAAAGAAGATACTAGTATTACTTTATTTATGACATCTTTTAGGCAATATGACTCTTAATTACTCCAATTATTAACTTCAAAAAAACGACAAAAAAATCTTTAAAAAAAAAAAAAAAAAAAATTTTATATGTAACTATTAAAAAAATGAAATAATCCTCCAAGTTAAGAAAAATATATAGGCCTAGCACTTATGCTAACAAATCAATTTATACCTAAAAAATTAATATAAAAGGTATTTTTAAACTTTATATAAAAATATCAATTACTCTATTCAGTATCCAGTTGTATAATGTTTTTTACTATCTAATATTTTGCAAGACAAGAAAAATACATTTGAAACCACCCAATTCAGTGACATCTGAATTTATGTAAAATTTTAATATTAAATCTGCGGGTTATAAAAAACATATTTTTAACCATTCATTTGCCCTCCCATAAGTTTACAAAAAGAAACTTTCCTTAATTAAAAACATATACCGGTGACCCTATATATATATATATATATATAATATATATATATATATATATATATATATATATATACTATATATATATAATATATATATATATATATATTATATATATATAATATATATATATATATATATATATATATATATATATATATATATATATATATATATTAGGGATGTACCGATACCAGAAAAGAGGCCGATACCGATACCGATACCGATACTCTATTTTTTTAGGTGCCGATACCGATACCGATACCGATACCGATACTTTAATTAATATAATAAATATACAGTACTTACAAACAATACTTAGTCATTTATATTTCATATTTGGTTGTGCCCAAGTATATTCATTTTATAAATTAAAATAGTACCTTTAAGTAATAATAATTGCAAATATAATATTAATAAACTTTTTTTATGTTTGTGTTTTATTTAAAAAATATTCCATTTCCATTTTCAAGTAAATATTAACAAGTTTAGCTACTATCTTTTATGTTTTAACATGATTACAATTTACAAGAAGATTCTTTAACTAGCTGCAATATAAAGAATAAAAATAATGAAAGAAGAGACCTCAATTAATCAGCCGAAAAGTTAAAAAACATAAATAAAGTGAAAAGCGCTATTAACTCAAACAGTTGACATAATAAAATATCTTTAAGATAGATATATTCATACTCAAATTCAAAATTCACAAATTGTGATAGGCAAAAACATTAAGCTTTCACTAGTATCTGGCGTAGAGACTGTTCCTTTTGGGGTGTTTACATTCCTACCTAACGTACACTACTCTCTCGCTCTCTCTCTCTCGCTCGACTGATGAAGAGGTGCTGATAATTATTGGCCTGCAAGCACTGATAATAATGAAAACCCTTGGCCAGCATTTTCATGCCACGCAATGTAAAGGATTCTCTCTGTAAAGCGCATGCATCTCTCATGTTTTTCGTAGAGCCTCCAATCTCCTCTTTCACAGCTGCAATTTGGAATTATCTTTGGCTGCCTTGATGACTGTCTCTTTCAGTTTTTACGAGGAGCGTTCCATGGTGTGATTCCTTTGAAGGTGAAATGAGATTTTAATGCATTTTCGGCCATGAACTTATCAAAGTCTAACAAATCCAAATCCTCATCTTCAGTCGGTTTATTTGCTGAAAAGCCCCCATCGTCACTATCAGTGCTGTTGCCGAGGGTTGCAGATAAGGCGGCTTCCACTTCCTTATCTCTTTTTTTTTTTGTTTTTTTTGTTTTTTTTTGTCAAGCGAGCAAGCTCCTCGGTTATGCTATTTTAATGCATTCTAGAAGTGGTTCCCCGGCGGAGGTGCCATTCTTGTGGGGTTTCACCTAGGCTTAAGGAATTCCTTATTTACAAGCCTTTTATTTATTTATTTTTTTAACGTTGCACCGCCGCTCACGGGCAGAAACCTATTCAAGGAGTGGTGTTGAACGCCTCGAAAATCCATCTAACGCAAATTTACGCAGATGAGTCACAGACGCAGGCTTTAAGGTGAGGGAAATTAAATTGAGTAAGGAAACAGCAGATGATGGAAGAGAATTTCCATACAGAACAGAGGTGGGCAGGAAAGAAAGAAGCACGGCAGCGAACCAGTCTGGAGTTACTAACATCAACACAAAACTCTTGTGCCGACACAGCACCCCCTTGTGCTACGAGGCGTCGTAAAGGTGGTGGGTACGTGAAGTGGTAGTTTCCTCGGCAGCTTTCCTTCTACAGTAACCGTATAGAAGAAGGATACAGCACGCAACATCGGCGCCGGCAATAAAGGTCAATTGCAATAGAAAGTTACAGGACAGTTTATAAGTCTTTTTGGCCTTTGACTCGACCCTATCCAAAAGCCGGATGAAACCAAGAGCCCCCGCCCCCCACAGAAATGAGAGCAGTACTCCATACAGGGCGGATGAGACCCTTGTATAGGTGGAGTAAAACTGAGAAGAGGAAATAAAAAGTCTCTCACACTCTAAACAGAACTCCCAGTTTCCTTAAGGCAACCCTAGCTAGCAACTGCTGTGATTTGAGGTTTTCAAAACATTTTTTTGTTTATGTTAAGGTCAAGGATGTTTATGTTGTCAACAGGAGAGACGAGAGAACCGTTCGAAAGAGAAAAGTTTGAGTTTTTTTGAAGAAGTAGATTTGTAAAACTTGGGTTTTTAAAGCATTAAACTTCACAAGCTTGAAGCTATTTCTCTTTATTAAAATCCAGATCAGCGAGAAATGAATTGGAAAGTATTAAAGATCGAGAGGCAAAATTCTAGATAAGTAAAGAGGGAGCAGAATTGATATGTTGAAGAATGAAGGGTCAAGTCAATCGACATATGAGGGTAGAGTTAGATGTGAAGGTGAGAAGATCATTGATGAAAGGCAGGAATAAAGTAGGGAGATAAAACAGAACCCTGAGGGAACACCACATTGACATAAAAAGAAAAAGAAGAAGTCGCCCCATCAACAACAGCCCGACATTGAGGGCGATTGACAGACAGCTAGAACATAAGTAAGCAAGAGAAAAGGCAATACTCAAAGGAGGGGAGCTTGGAGAGGCAGGGACGCGTGCCATACCCGGTTCAAATGCTTTGGATATTGTCAAGCGCCACCCACACAGTCTTCCCCGTAGTTCCTAAGGGGCGGAAAACCATAAATCTGTTAAATAGGAAGTATATCGCTAGTAATCTCGAGGCTACACGAAAGCCGTACTGGTAAGGCAAGAAAAGAAAGGGAAAGAGTATTCCAGAATGATCTAGAAGGGAGAGTTGACGAAGGGTTTCAAAAGATCTTTAGAAGAATGGCAAGTGAGAGCTATAAGGGGCGATAGTTAGAAGGATCAGAGCAGCATCCTCTTTTCGGAATAGGTTGAACATATGAGCGCTTCCAACACTGAGGGAAAGTGCTAGTATTGAGGCATAGAGAATATAGTTGAAGGCGAGGGGCGGGGTCAGCATGGAAGCACACCCCCTCAAAACTCGAAGAGGAATGCCATCCGGGCCACCACGCCTTCCTAACGTTCATAGATTTCAAGGAGGCTCATGCACCCCATCAAATGAAATGACAGGTAAAGGCATAGGACACTGAGAGGAGAAGGAGGAGGAAGAGGAATGCCAGAATCGTCCAGGGTTGAGCTAGAGGAAAATAGGAGGCCAAAGAGATG
>JABUQX010039125.1:32500-37500 GCA_015478945.1 Trachelipus rathkii
GCATGAAAACTGGAAATAATGATGAAATGCCAAGAAAAAGGAAAGCAATCTCTAAGGTTTCTTGGTAATCAAACTCGAACTAAAAAATAAAAATATAAATATGAATTATAAAATAAATATCACAAGAAGTCGGCCCAAGATGATAAGCAATCAAGTTTCTTTAACTTTTAAATGCATAAGTTCAGATTATAACAGCTGGTAAGGATAGATACACTTATTTAACACCATTCCTGTAAGAAAGTCCATTAAACTCTTTAAAACCATTAATACTTTCCTGTATTTTAACCTAATGAATAGTTTAGCCCTCGTGTTCCTGATTACGTGCAACAAGACAAATAGCTACTAATTACTTTTTTGCCTCTTTTTTTAAAATCTAATGCTGAACATAGGGAAAACCATAAAACGTTAAATATACCACATGTTACATCCTTCTTGAATGGATCAAACTAACCACAGAGGTAATTTTTTTTAAATTTCAAATCTTGACACAATATCAAATAAAAGGTATGATTACAAGTTTACACACGGATTCTACAGAGTCTGAAATCAAAGCTTACAAGCATGTTACACATTTAGAATATTTATATGTGAGTTTAGTATTATGCTCTAAGCTGGCAAAGCTGTGCAATTAATGCAGAAAATTTTAAGAATTCATGATTTATTTAAAAAACATGCTGTGATTGTAATGGCAATACTAAAGATATGCTAGTTGCCATTTTGCTCAAATTTATAAAATAAGAAGTTTTGTTCGCCATCTGAAAAATTGAATTAGTTGTTTGGTAAAGGAGTTTGTAAATTTTGAAGCAAAGATATATCTTTGCATAAAAAAACAAATGGTGTTACAAATCAGCATAAATGTTTTTAATTTACTCAGCTTTTTTTTTTGCAAGTGACAAGTAGCACCAACAGATAGGCCTTTATTTTTAAAAACAAAGACTAGACTGCCTTATTTTGAGATAAACCTCACACTTTTTTCCTCAAATTAATTCTTTCATTTAGCGCAATGCCAAAAGTATGGTACATTCTTCCCTAAGTCTAAGCAATTTTATAAAGTATAAGCAGCTGTGGAAGACTATTCAACAATAACACTAAAACTGACCATTAGGCAAAGTCACTGGCTTTAAAATATTTTCTTGCTATCCTTATGGGCATATTTTCTATCATTCATAAGTTTGCAGATGATACCAAAGTGGCTACCTCAGTATGGAATAGTGATGGATGCATAAAGATTCAAATGATCTTGATAAATTTTTTGGGTGGGCAGATAAGTGGGAAATGAAATTTTTTTAATAGTAAAAAGTGTAAATATTCACCAAAGTTTATCAATAAAAGTTTTAACTATGATTGGAATAGGATTGGCTTGATCTGTGGACAAGAAAATAGATTTAGATATTGATTATAAGGCAGTAATTTGAAAGTAGCTAATGCAGTGTTTGGAAGGCAAGGAAATAAAGGCAATAAAGATGAAAGGTATAATAAATTGCAATGTCATTTACAAGAGCAAGTAAGTTATAAGTAAACTGTATGGCAACTATGTTAGGCCAGTATTAGAGTATTGTGCACAAGTTTGGGCCCCTTATTTAAGGAAAGACATAGATATGCTAGAGAGAGTGAAACGTAGAGCAACAAGGATGATTTCTGGGTTTGAGGGTAAAAGATATTAGGAGAGGCTGAAGGAGTTAGGTATGTTTTCTGCAGAAAGGCGATTTCTCAGAGGGGGCATGATACAAGTCTACAAAATATTTTCATCTATTGATAATACAGAGACCAATAAATTCTTCATAGTAGACTACGGATGGGAGACCAGGGGGCACAGTAAGAAAATTAAGATGAAGGCATGCCATCTCGATATAAGAAAGCATTCATTCAGCAATAGGGTTGTTAATTTTTAGAAAAGCTTGCCACAGGAGGTTGCTGAGTGAGGCTCAATGGCAATATTTAAGAAAAGATTCGATAGATATATGGATGGTTTGGGTATCATATAGTTTATTTTGACAAAGCCAAAATTGGCAGGTTTTTAGTTACAGTAGTTATTAAGGTAAAACTGCATGTTCTGACTATAACAAAGTTATTAAAGCTTGCAGTGTGGTAAACATGTACTTTAGCTATAGTTTTTTCTTTTATTGGTAGACTTTGTGTATACTATGTAAGTTATTGACAAGCCCTAGGGTGCTTTGTGGATTTGCAAGAGCATGTTTAGTGATTGGTTCTATTAGGTTGACTGAGACAGTCTTGATAGGCCCATGTGTCTTCTTACTGTCTCTATATTTCTAATATTCTAATGATGTCTTTAAAAAATAACGCAATACCATACAAGATCTCCAACTCATTGCAATATATATATATATATATATATATAATATATATATATATATATATATATATATATATAAATATATATAATAATATATATATAATATTATATATATATATATATATATATATACCGTATATGTGTGTATGTGTGTGTGTGTATGGTGTATGTGTGTGTGTGTGTTTGTGTGTGTATGTGCGTGGTGGGTTTTTTGTGTGAGTACTAGAATTCTAATGGTTAAATTTAAGTTTAAAAAGGTCAAGGTGTGTGTGGTTGCAACATATGGTCTATCTGAGGGTGATGTTGAGGAGACTGCGACTATCTGGGATAATCTGAAGGATGTTTTGAATGGGATGAGTAGGAGCCTCAGATTGATTGTGTTGGACGATTTAATGGCTAGATAGGTGATCTGAAAAGGGATGGTATAACAGGTAAGTTTGGGGTGACAGAAAATGAGAATGGTAGGTGGGTGATTGATTTCTATGAGGAAAGAGGTGTGTGTGTGTAAGTAATACTTTCTTCAAACACAAGATTATTCATAAGTATACTAGAGTTGGTGTAAGTAGAGATGGTATCAAAGTGGAAAGTATGATTGATTTTGAGTTATGAAGAAGGAGATGCTGAAGTATGTGTGTAGATGTTTAATTAGTGAGGGGGATGGGATTATCAGATTATGTTGTTTTATGTCAGATTAAGTTAGTGGGGGCTTGGATGGAGAGGAAAGAGGTAAGGAAGGAAGTGAGAAGAATTAAGAGTGAGAAGTTAAGTGAACAAGGTAATAAGGAAAGGTATTTAAGAGCACTTGCAAATAAATCAGTTGAATGTGAACAAGATGCAACTGAACAAATCTGGACAAATTTAGGCATGGTTAAATGTACTAAAAAGCAAATGATGAGGTCTCAAAAGAAATATGTCTGGAATTATATAAGGAGGAAAAAAAGGAAGACTAAAAGTTGCATACATAGGAGGAAAAATTAGGTAAATGAACAGTTTGGAAGGAGGATGAATGGGGACTTACAAGGGAATAGCAAACTTTTCTAGAAGGAAGCTTGAAAGGTTAAGAATGAGAGTAAGGGGAAACTGCATAGAATAATGAATAGGGATGGTGCTTTCGTAACTGATGAAGTAGATGTGAGAAGAGTGTGGAAAGAACACTTCAAAAATCTGCATAACATTGGCAGTAATGAAGAGGTGATAGTGAATGTGTGTGAGTTTGATGGTGCAAGAAGAAATAGGTATTTTGGGGATGAGGCAATAAGTAGGGAGGAGGTAATGGGTATGGTGAGAAGTTGAAGAATGGTAAATCCTACAGGCATAGAAGGATTACTGGTGAAATGATAAAAAAATGGAGGCGAAATGTTGATTGAATGGATTTGGAAGTTGTGTAACAAAGCGTTTATGGAGGGTACAGTTCCAAGAGATTAGAGGAGAGCATTAATAGTACCCTTATATAAGGGTAAGAGGGATAAGGGGAACTATAGGAACAATAAGGGAATTTGTTTGAGTGTTGCAGGGAAGATATATATATATATATATATATATATATAGTATATATATATATATAATATATATATGGATATATATATATATATATATATATATATATATATATGCTGGTATTTTAGTTGAAAGAGTACGTTGAGTGACTGAAGGACTGATTGGTGAAGATATAGATGCATTCAGAAGTGGTAGAGGATGTGTGGATCAAATTTTTACATTGAAACAAATGATGGAGAAAAAATGAGAGAAGAATAAACTGTATTTAGGTTTTATTGACTTGCAACAGGCATATGACAGGATTAATAGGGAAGATCTGTGGCAGGTGCTAGTGATATGTGGTGTTGGTAGGTTTCTGAATGAAATAAAAAGTATGTATGATGATAGTGAAGCGTGTGCAAAAATAAATGGAGTCAAAAGTGATTAGTTTAATATTAATAGCAGAATGAGATAGGGATGTGTTATGTCTTCTTGGTTATTTAATTTGTATATGGATGGGGTTATGAAAGAAATTAGAGGCGGGGTGGCAGGTTAGGAAGAGAGTGGAGGGTGCCCTACTCATTGTATGCAGATGGTTTGGTTTTGTGTGGTGAATCTGAAAAGATTTTGAGAGGATTGGTAGAGGGGTTTGGCTGGATGTGTAAAAGGAGAGGTTTGAAAGTAAATATACATAAGAGTATTGGTATGGTAGTTAGATTGGAGAGTCCAAGGTCTGAAGTCATGTTAGATTGTCAGCAACTGGAAAAAGTGTCTAAGTTTAAATATTTAGGATATATGTTGGATGAAAAGGAAATGGATCATGGAGAATGAAGTTGGAAAGTTGTGAATGGTAGGAATGGTAAATTAAATCCTTGGTGGATGTGAAGGGATTAAGACTTGAGTGTGCTTGGGTTTTGCATGAGGATATATTGTTACCTGCGTTAATGTATAGTAGTGAAACTATGGTCTGGAATAAGAGGTATAGATCTAAGGTACAAAGTGTTTGGATGGACAATCTTTGGGGTGTGTTAGGTGAGAATTGATAAAATAAGGAATGAGCGCATTAGGGAGTTGTGTGGTGTGAAGAAAGGCATAAATAAGAGAATAAACGAGAGTACATTGAGATGGTTTGGTCATATGGAAAGGATGGATGATAGTCAATTGGTTAAGCAGATGTATAGTGGTAAGTGTGCTGCGAGACCAAAGAAAA
>JABUQX010039125.1:42500-82500 GCA_015478945.1 Trachelipus rathkii
AATCTCAAGACTGGTCAATGGAAACCCTGTGAAAATATTATAATGTAAAACACATGAGAAAATATGAATTGCAAAACATAATGCATATCACATTTTAAAATATGCTTTATAAGACAATACTGTTATTTAAAATGATAAGAACATTTGACTAAAAAGTCAAAGAACTGAAAGTATGCTGCATGACATGTCAAAGGGACTCAGAAGAAACAAAGAACTGTTTTCTGGTCTGTTTCTAAACTTAATGAATAGAATAAATCAGAAGAATATAAGAGGAGCAGAGGTAATAGCGATCTAGTTCTTCAGTAATGAATGATATTGTTCACAAAGAAATTCCATTTCCAAATCCAATATCAATGCAAAGTTCATCAAAGATTTAATTTCATAAACAAAATTTTTTAATTTTCCAGCATTTTTTTCTGACATCTTTAACAATGTAAATGAAACAAACACAAACAAATGGAGTATAGCTTTGGAATCACCTAAAAAAAGAGGAAAACTTATGTTTTAATTCGAGTTTTTAGTTTTAGGCTTTCTTAACAGCTTGTTCATACTAAACCAATCGCTATCAGTCTCAAAGGATGATGATGGCAGACCTAATTAATTTTTTATTCCATTACCCTTAACGCCAGACATGGGAGGAGCTAATAAAGCACTTACGACTTCAATATTTCAAAAAAACCATGAACACAGAACTGGGTTTTAAAAAAGGTAGTATGGGAGGGGATAAAATAGTTATTATTAAACTATATTTATACTGCATTATATATATATTAGTGATGGGACGATTATGAAATTTTTGCCGATGACGATGACGATGACGATTATAGTAAATTTTGACGATGACGATGACGATGCCGATGACGATGACGATTATTTGAAAAATATATTTTTAAAAAAAATTTAACTCTCTCTCTCTCTTCTCTCTATATATATATATATATATATATATATATATATATATATATTATATTATTATATATATATATATATATAGTATATATATATAATATATTAATATATATATATATATATATATATATATATATATATACTAGATATTATATATATATACTATATATATATATATATATATATAATATATATATATATAATATATACCTCATTATATATATATATATATATATAATAATATATCGAATTCAGTTTTGAATCGCAAAAACAATATTTAAAATCAACATGATTGTGCAATGTGTTTATGAAACCTTTACAAGTTCCAACAGACCAAATTCTTGACTCTGTTCTCACGATTTCAATTCTGACTCATACAAGAAAACACTTCCATTTTTAACAAACAAACCTCGCCTAGAGACTGCATATAGAATGCATATATGCCTTTAAAAACTCTTCCACTAAGACTTAAAACTCTTTAACAAGACGATAACTTCGTTTTGTTAGCTTCGTACAAAATCAAAATATGTTTTTCTCGAACGTTCTCTGCACCAAAATAGATCGTGTCAGCTATGCACAACAAAACTCCCCCTTGCATTCTCTGTTCCCTCACGTTAGGAAATATTGAGGTTAGCTCGCATAATCATATTCAAAGCTTCCTCATTCGTTTCGCTAGAGCCAGGCCAAGCAGTTGAACTTTTGAATGGATACGAAAGAATAGAGTGAAAGTAGAGTGCGTCTTTTGCCTGCAGCGAGAAAATATATTTCTCCCAAAAGTTACTTACATTACCCCAAACCCTTGTGTATCTATATAAAAGCATTTATGTATATACATACTATATAGATATATTATTATATATATATATATATAGTCGTATATACATCTTTTTACAATTTAACGTATCTTTACTATAATGTATATTTTTTCCCTTTGAAATATAAAAAACAGATATTATATATTTTATTGATACAAGTATATCAATTGTTTTCCATGGCTTCATAGATTCTACTTGAAGTTTAGTGAAGGTAATTTGTGGTTTTTCTATTTAATATATATTATTGGTAACATCACAGCGGTGATCCAAAAATTTAATTGAGGTTATGATAAGTGAAAAAAGGTCATTTGAAATATTCCTATATTTTTTCATTCATTTTTATAATAAATATAAAGTGGTTTTAATTAGTTTTATATATTAAATTAATTATTCTTATTAATAATTATATTGCAATTACTTTGTTAATGAGTGCAACAATTTTATAATTATATATATTTTATTATATTACTTTTATAAATATATTCAATTTCTTAATTTTGTAAAGTTCTGATACATGATTTTAACTCCGCATTATTGTACTGTAATTTGTGGGGACATTCCATTTATTTCGAAATCTTTGTTTTGAAACAGGTTGTGTGGATTGGGTCCCATGTTGGGACGAATTGTTGTTGAATTTATGTTCCGAGGTCTTAAATGCTTCCTACAAATAAAGAGTAAAAGGCGATGCTTTTATTCAAGATATCCTTAACAAAGATTGTGTCGCTTAGAGGCACAGACAGAAACACACTACCACAATTTGTCGCCCTAGCCTAGGATGAAATTCTGGCCTTCCACAATTGCCAGAATTGAATGGAATCTTCGTAGTAGTCAGATGCAAACAACCCAACCAGCCAACCCCAACAACAACCCACAACCTTCACTAAGGAGCCAATTACATGGAAAAAACAAGTAAGAATTTTAATTAAAAAATAAAGTTTTTTTAATTTTTCAAGGGAAGAGTTTCCCCAGACAAGCAGCCAACGATAGAGAGGGAAGCAGCCTCTCTCATCACGATTCAACAGCTTCACAAAGGAAGCTCCCAGCCAAGTCGGAGAAAAAATTCTCCACAATATCGAAGAAAAAGAAGAAATTTCTTACCCCTTCCCCCTCCCCCAAAATAATAAAAAAGCTATATAAGGTTGTACAACCATTAAGAAAAAATTATAATTCTAATATAGTATTATTATTATTATTATATTTTGCAACAATTACCAATATTTTGTATACAGCGATGTCAGGTAAAAAAATATTGTAGTTTTTAAGAGTTTTTCCGTAAATGGCCATTTCTTCATTTATCAGGTGTGTAATTTTAGAGGTGAATTATATTTTATATATTACTTAAGAGTGTTTTATAGTTTTACGGTTTGGTAAAATATATATTTTGTGTGTGCTAATTTTCATATTGATTTCAAACAAGTCCAGGTCGAGAGTAAATTGGTGAAAATAATCAATTAGGGATTTTCAAATTTTTATTTTACCTTTTTTCTTTAAATCTCTTTCTTTTAATTAACATTCTGTAAACTTTAGTAAGATACTAACACTATATATATATATAATACTATATATATATATATATATTAAATATATATATATATATATATATATAATATATATTATAATATATATAAATATATATATATAATATATATAATATATATAACAGGATAGAGAGAGAGAAGAAAAAGAGAGAGAATTGAGGCAGACCGACTCGTAGAACCCAGTGACGCCAGACGAAAATCACGTATAAAGACACACACATTTTGCACACACACACTAAACACACCCACACTCACTCGCCAAGGTCAAGTGGGAAAGAAAGAAGGAACAGAGAGAGAGAAACGAAAAGATATAATATATATATATATATATATATATAATATAATATATTATATATATATATATATATATATATATATATATATTATATATATATATATATATATATATGTATATGCAGCCAAGCGTCTTTTAAGCTTTTTGGGGAAATAAGAAGTTTTTTTTTTAGACTAAAGTGTCCTTTTTTTTTAAAGCAAGTACATATATATAGTCGAACGAGACTAGTTTTTAGAAAGTTTTAGCAAGCCGAACAAAATTAAGTGTTTTTGTTTTTTTTATATAATTAAGAAGTGTTTTTTTTTTGTAAAACTTTAAAACATATTCGAGAAGCTGCCGTAGCTTATGTTTTTTTTTAAGCGAATCTTGTGTTAATAGCCAGTGTTTACAATCGTTCATTTTTACGTAAATTTTAACGATAGTTTTTTTTTGTTTCTAAAAGAATTTGTTCTATTATTTTTTGAGTGGAAATGGCAATGAAGCCTACTTCAGATGAAGAAGAAGTGATTAGAGATAGAGAAGAGAATAAAGTAGATTTAGAAGGTGATAAGGAGAAAGAAACTGAATTAATTCGGAGGCAAAGACACGAAGAATCAGTGAGAGATAAACCGAGAGGACAGCTCCCCCCAGGAGAAGTACCTCCCAGACTTAGCCTTGCAAATAATTTCTCTTTAAAACCCAATCCTAAAGCTGAAGAGAATGCTCGGAGAGACAGTACTCAAAGATTCCCTCAACAGACAGTTCTTTTAGACAACACAATGAACCCAGCAGCAAAGCAAGGTACTGAACCTAACATAACTTACCTAAAGTCTCACGCAAATTGGAGCAGTGACGGAAATTATTACGAAAGTAAACCAAATAAAGGTACAGGAGAGAGCCCCATAAACATTTCTATGACTCAGCCAAGATTTGATAGCCGATCTTTCAACCCAAATCAGATATGGGGGCAAATTTCCGCTCCTACCGGACCCCATATGACGCAACCACAACAAGGGAATATTCCTTGGGGATGGTCCGACAGAGACCAAGCACGAACGTATGCCTCCATAGGGCAGGGTAGCCAGGACCAAGGTACCCATCCACCCCAAGAAGCAGGGTTTGGATATAATACAGCATCTCAGTCCGACACCACCCCTCTCTACCAGACAAACCTTTTTAGCTCAGCGTTTCCTGAGGTGCCAGAGGATTTAAAGCTGTTTGGCCTAAATTTGAAGACAAAAACATGGCAGGGCATTAGCTTCAACGAATACATATCGACCCTAAATGAGCGATTAGGTATGTTAGGCCCCCTAACAGAAAATAGGAAAATATTGTTTGCTAAGTCGATGATATCGTCCAAGCTCGACTCCGAAGCCAGAGATTATTTACTCCATGATCCCACTTTCTCTAGCTGCATTAGGTTAGAAGATTTCCTTTTACAGTTACGAATCTTTTTACAGCCAGACAGTAAGGATACGATTTTTGATTTTTTATTGCAATTTATGTCCTATCAGAGAAACAAGGAAATGACATTTACTGCCTTCATTATAGAACTAAAGAACATCTTGTGGAAGTACCAAGTGAAAGTTTGCAAGATAGATGCCACAGCAGGATTTTCACCGAAGCATGTGAATATCATGGTGACAACCAAAGTGTTAGAGAACATAAGAGATAGAAGGGATGGTGAGAGACTTAGGGAGAAGGTTTTAAAAGTTTTTGATGCAAATATAAGCATAGTAGAGTTGTTGGAAAAATTTGCACAAATTTCCCGAGGAGCTCTATTAAAAGATAATCAGAGAAGACAGATAGAGCATAGGACTGCCAAAGTGTTTTTAGCTAAAGATAGGCCAGAAAGCCAAAGAACGAATGAGTATGATGATTCTCAAAGGAGACCAAAGAGATCCTCTTACAGACCGAAATATGAGGCTAAAGAGAAGAAAGATGCCAAACCAGAGTTCGTATCCAAGAAAAATGGAGGAGTCTTTAAAAGATTCACAGCAGAAGAACTGAAAGAACACGACTGGTGTTTTGAATGCGAGTCCATAGGACACTCAGGAAAGGCATGTAAGTGGAACTCTCCCTACTGTCGTTATTGCAGGAAGCCTCATCGAAGAAAAACAACTGCCGCTTGTAAGGATGCACCTCCCTGGAGACCTACTCCCGACGTAGACCAAATGGTAATTCCATTTAATAGCGCAGAAGATTTTGAAATGAATCTGAAAGCAGGAGAAGGAGATCGAAAGAGTCATAGAAATTCCTCCAGTAATAAAGAAGAATATGGACCTCGCAGATCTCGAGAGAAAAGACCTACGAGAGTTTACTTAGCCCAAACATGAACCAATGCACTCTCTTAGGGAGAAGAGGAAGAAAGAAGAAGACGAAGATGAATCGCACTGCGGGCAAGCAACTTCTCCGGACCCAGAGTTCGATTTCATTAAGCTATATATATGTATATATATAATATATATATATATATATATATATATATATAAATATTATATATATATATATATTATTATATATATATATATATATATATATATATATATATATATATATGTATGTGAGTATGTATGTGTGTACATGTATGTGTGTGAACACATATCTGGATAACCGTGCTTGAGAGAAAGAAGCTCGGCCCAGAACAACGAACAATTTAAGTATAAGTATTTTTTTTTTTTTAGCAATAAAGTTTGCTCATTTAAGTTTTAATAGAGAGGAAATTAGCGTTTTAAAGTAAACCAGGCGACAGTGCCAACTTCCTCAAAAGTACTTTGTCGAGAATGACAAGAAAGATAGTTTGAGAGTGGAAAGCCACGGAAATTCTGTAGTAGAAATGGATGTAGCCATTTATCGTTTTTTTTTATTATTTTATTATTAGGTTGAAGAGGGAGATAGCTAAAAGTAAATCATAGTTCTGTTGAGTACAATTCTTCGAAAAAAGACTTACGTAATACATCTTATTATGTTCGATGTTACATAACAGCGCTCTGAGGTTAGATTCTTTTAAGGAAAATTACCAGTTTGGGCCGAAAGTTTCCCCTGTATGTGGTCCGTGAAGTTTCTCGCCTTGTAATTGTTTCTTTAGTAGAGTCTCTTAAATTATACCGGATTGCCGTGGTGAGATAATCGGATAAAGGACGTAATGTGTGTGTATTTCATCTCATCATGTCTGATGTCAAGTAATAGCGCTTGAAAATTAGGTCCTTTTAAAGGAAGTTACCAGTTTTTGGGATGATGTTTTCCCCTGTGTTTCTCCTGGGAATACCTAAAAGTAACCAAGCCAGTCGTTGATTACGTTGCGTACCATAACTGTTTACTATGTCTTTATAATTAGTTGTTCCATTTTTTAATTTATTAATGGAATTTAGGAAAGCGAAGGTTTTTAATAGCAGTTTATTTCATAAATTTCGTGCATGGAGACTCAAGCGATTGAGACAGCCCTCCCCTAAAGCAGATAGATAAGGAATTTATAACGTTATTTTCCTACAGCGTTGATTTAAAAGATGTCCAGTAACAGATTTTTACGATAACATTTTTTTGATTTTGATTTATTATTTTTTTTTTATTTTTTAAACATAAATGGTTTTCTTATTTACGATAAAACAATTTTTAAAAAAAAAATAGGATAAAAAAAAAAAAATAAAAACTTTTTTTTATTTTATAAAAAAAAAAAAAAAAAAAATAATAATAATAAGGATATAAGTCTACTGGTTTAGTATATAGTTGTTTTATATTGTACATTGCTTACTTATTTGTTTTAAGCACAATTTTAAAGATGTACTTCAGGTTAGCTACCGCCGTTGGTGAAGCTATTTCAAGTTGTGTTTAGACAAAAATCAAGAGTTTCTTGCCAGTTGGCTAAGGGGAAAATATATAGAATGGTGGCTATATTTAAAAACCTGTTTGGCTGACGTAGTGAGCATTTTTGTGTGAGTGCTCCGGAAAAATGATGTAAGAAACAAAGGTTGCCGCCGGCGCATAAAGTACATCCTCATAACATAAAAGTAAGGCAGATTTTAGTAGGTTTAGTCTAAAATTGCTTTACAGTTTTCTTATAAGTCTAGGTATAAGTACATTAGCTTGGCACATCTTAGCGTTTTTTTTATTTCTGCATGAATTTAAACATAGATGAATAGTCTTAAAAGTAATGTAACTTAGTATTTTTAAGATTTTTTTTCCGAAAATAGTCTTACTTTTAAGAAGAAGTTTTTAGCTTCATTTTCTAGTATTTTTAAGAAGAAGTTTTTGCTTCATTTTTTAGTATTTTTAAGAAGTTTTTAGTTTTTAGAAGAAATATTCTTAGCATTCGCCGCTACGAGCTTACAATTAAGTCAGTAATTGCTTTGTTTTAACTAACCATTAACTTTAATGTTTACCGTTTTGTTTTGATTAATCTTAAAGTCTTATCTGATCATTTGATTAATCTGGCGACCATTTAATTATTAAAAACTAACCTTGTTTTATTACTATTTTTTCTTTTAAGTAGTTGATATCAATTTCGCGATATTAACATTATTAACAACTGCTTTAATTTTTTTTTCTTTTGAATAGTTGATATCATTTCGCGATATTAACATTATTAACATTTGCTTTAATTTACATGATTAACTTTAAACTAGGTTAAAGCAACGCAAAGTAACAATTAAAACCGCCTCTAATAAATAGTTTAAAAAAAACTCTCTCAACATCTTAAGAAAGAAAAGCGTTTTAAAAAATGACCGTAAGGAATAAGAAATAGTTCGGACTACCGTGCACCACTGGTATCCACTTACCAAATTTTTAGATTTACACTACACATCCGCAAATATTATACCTCAGACACCAGACTTGTTTTGTTTTCCTACCTTGTTTTTATCTGTCATAGTTAAGCATGTAACTCTTCTGGACAGTTTTCTTCATGTTCCAGAATCTGTAAATTTAACCATGTTCCTCATCCTGGAGATGCGAGACTACCATCTCGATGGATGCTAGAAAGGTGTCCTTAGACAGGATGCACACCCATGTTGATTTGTTCAAATCTTTCAGATAAAGATTCCTTTCTTAAAGGGGGGTCCTTTATCGGAATAGAACAAGTCTTGGCAGTTCTTACAGATAATGTCTTTAACATGATGTGTGCAATATGGAAAAGTAATGAAAGTCTTATCTGAAGTTGACAATAATGAGGATTCTGAAACTCGGGAGGGCATTTCTCGTATGATACAAGAAAACACTTCCATTTTTTAACAAACAAACCTCGCCTAGAGACTGCATATAGAATGCATATATGCCTTTAAAAACTCTTCCACTAAGACTTAAAACTCTTTAACAAGACGATAACTTTGTTTTGTTAGCTTCGTACAAAATCAAAATATGTTTTTCTCGAACGTTCTCTGCACCAAAATAGATCGTGTCAGCTATGCACAACAAAACTCCCCCTTGCATTCTCTGTTCCCTCACATTAGGAAATATTGAGGTTAGCTCGCATAATCATATTCAAAGCTTCCTCATTCGTTTCGCTAGAGCCAGGCCAAGCAGTTGAACTTTTGAATGGATACGAAAGAATAGAGTGGAAAGTAGAGTGCGTCTTTTGCCTGAAGCAAGAAAATATATTTTCTCCCAAAAGTTACTTACATTACCCCAAACCCTTGTGTATCTATATAAAAGCATTTATGTATATACATACTATATAGATATATCCTATATATATATATATATATAGTCGTATATACATCTTTTTACAAATATTTTACGTACCTTTATTATAATATATATTTTTCCCTTTGAAATATAAAAACAGATATTATATATTTTATTGATACAAGTATATCAATTGTTTTCCATGGCTTCATAGATTCTACTTGAAGTTTAGTGAAGGTAATTTGAGGTTTTTCTATTTAATATATATTATTGGTAACATCACAGCGGTGATCCAAAATTTAATTGAGGTTATGATAAGTGAAAAAAGGTCATTTGAATATTACCTATATTTTTCATTCATTTTATAATAAATATAATGGTTTAATTAGTTTTATATATAAATTTAATATTCTTCATTAATAATTATTGCAATTACTTTGTTAATGAGTCCAACAATTTTATTAATTATATATATTTTATTATATTACTTTTATAAATATATTTCAATTTATAAAATTTTGTAAAGTTCTGATACATGATTTTAACTTCCGCATGATTGTACTGTTAATTCTGTGAGGGACATTCCATTATATTTCGAAATCTTTGTTGAAACAGGTGTGTGGATTGGTCCCATTTGGGACGGAATTGTTGTTTGAATTTATGGTTCGAGGGTCTTAAATGCGTCCTACAATAAAGAGTAAAAAAGGCGATTGACTTTTATATCAAGATATCCTTAACAAAAAGTGTGATGCCGAGTGGCACAGACAGAAACACACTACCACCATTATATAATATTATTATATATATATATATATATAATATATATTATATAAATATATATATATTATTATATATTATATATATATATATTATATATAATTATTATACAAGAATCATTTATACTAGGAGGGGTGAAAACCCCCCTCCTACCCCGAAATTATTTTAAGCGATCAAAATTTGATTCCTTAAGTCTCTTAATAATAATAATTAATAATATGAATAATAATATATATAAATAATAAATAATAATCAATAATAATAATAAATAAAAATAAAACATAATAATAATAAAAATAATAATAATTAAAATAATAATAATAAAAATAATAATAATTAAAATAATAATAATATACTAATAATAATAATAATAATACATATAATAATAAATAAAATAATAATATAATAATAGTTAATAATAGTGTAATATATAATAATATAATAATAATAATTATAAGAAACCATATTTATGTTATAATAATAATAATTAATAAATATTAATAATATCAAATGAAAGTATTATTAATGGAAATGAGGAGACAAGTTTGTGGTCCGTAACGATTTCTTAGCTCTCATTGGTTGTTCTTCATATATGTATAAATGATTTACCAGTGACTTAAATGTAAGGTTTCCAAAGTTTGCATGTATGATAGCAAATTTGGCTACCTCAGTTGGAATAATGATGGATGTAAAATATTTAAAGATCAAGGAGGGAGCTATAATCGTTGATGGGACTAGCAAGTTCATTCCTTCCTCAAACTAAATCTTTCTCTCTTCATAACCATGTTCGATCGTGCTTGTTCTCTGACAATTCAGGCTAGAGACAGTGCGTAGTGGGGGGTGGAAAAAATATTGTTCTCCAATCACTCTCGCATTTTCATTCACTAGAAATCGTTGCAGGGATACTCTCGACGAGCAAAGCGGGCTTTCATCAAACGAAAGTGCGCTAAACTTCTTTGGTTCCTACTGACAAATCTTTCTGGCCTTCATTGCCAAAAAACTTCTCTAGCAACTTCTGTAAATCTCCCTTTCCTCTGAAGGTTTTTGTTGTTAATTCTCCAACTAAGAAGCCAATATCTCGGCCTTCTATTTTCCACGAACTTTCAACCTAGGACGATTTCTCGCTTTCTCTCCTCCTCCTCGCTCCTCTCAGGTGTGCTATGTCTTTGCCTGTGATTACATTTGATCGAGGGCATAGGCCCCTGAAACCTATGAAGGATAGGAAGACGGGTGGCCAATTCATTCCTTCCCCAAAGATCTTTGAGGGAAGTTGCTTCCGTGCTGACCCCGCCCCTCGTCCAACTATACTCCCTATGTCTCAACACTAGCACTTTCCCTCAGTGTTGGAAGCATCGCACATGTTCAACATATTCGAAAAAAGGAAAGCGCTCTTGATCTATCAACTTATTGCGACTATAGCTCTCACTTGTATTCAATCTAAAGATCTTTGGAAACCCTTCTAAACTCTCATTTCTTAGATTATCTTGGAAACTTCATTCCCTTCTTTCCGGTAGCCAGTACGGCTTTCAGCGCTCGAGGTTCTTCTGGCGAATATACTTTCCTATCTAACCGATTTATGGTTTTCAGCTATTAGGAACTACGGGGAACTTGCGTGGTGGCGCTGACATATCCAAAGAATTTGACCGGGTGTATGGCACGCGTCACTGCTCTCAAGCTCCCCTCCTTTGGGTTTCCTTCTTTCTCTCTGTTAATTATGTCTAGCTTTCTTTCATCTCTAAATATCGGCTGTTGTTGATTGGGCGACTTCTTCTTTTTTCTGTTCCTCAGGGTTCTGTCTTATCTCATACTTTATTCTACTTTTCATTAATGATCTCTCACCTGCACATCTAACTCAATCCCCTCCTATACCGATGACTCGACCCTTCATTCTTCAATCATTTCAGTTCTGCTTCCTCTTTTTACTTCTAGAATTGCCGCTCTTCGTCTTAATCTTTCCTATTCTTTTCTTTCTAGAATCTGGATAGAATTTACGGTGGGGTCGTCTGAGCATTGTGAAATTCAATTCCTTAAAACCCAACTTTCACAAATCTCCATCGTGGAGAACACTTTCTAACTTCCCTATCTCTTTCGACGGTTCTCTCGTCTCTCCTGTTGGAAATATAAAACATCCTTGGCCTTACATAAACAAAAAAAAATGTTCTTGAAACCTCATGTCACAATGGTTGCTAGGCGGCCTCAAAGGAACTGGGTGTTTCATTTTAGACTGCGAGACTTTTTTCCCTCTCCTCAGTTGCTCCAGCTATGCAAAGGTCTCATCCGCCCTGTTATGGAGACTGCTCTCATATCTGGGGGGGGAGCTCTGTTTCACCCGGCTTTTGGATAAGGGTCGAGTCAAAAAGGCCAAAATCTCTCTGACTCATCTTTAAATATGCTTTATCTCTAATTATATAGGCACCCAGCGGCAATGCTCGAGGGAACTTATCATTTGGGTACACCACCTTTACGACGCCTCGTAGCACAAGGGAGTGCTGTATCTGCGTTGATATTTGTGTTGATATTGGTAACTTCCAGGCCAGTTCTCTGCGTGGTTCTTGCTTCTTTCCCGCCACCTCTGTTCTGGTGGATTCTCTTCCATCTTCTGCATGTCCTGCTGTATTTAATTCTCCCTCAACTTTAAAGCCTGCGCTGTGCTCATCTGCGTAATTTGCGCTAGAGAGTGAAATTTGAGCGGACTACAGCACCCTCCTTGAATGGGCTCTACTGTGAGAGTGGTGACAACTGTAAAAAAAAAATCTTTAGGTGGGGCAGATTGTGGCAAATGAACTGCAAATCCCCTACTCACCCCATCCAAAACATTCATTTTAGATTATCACAGAAAATCGCACTCTTCAAATTTAACTTTACCCTCAGACTGGACCATATGTCGCAACCACACATACTTTTAATTATTCAAACTTAAATTTTAATTTTATAGAAATTCTAGGCACTCACACACACAAATCTTACATAGCTCACTACCACAGTCCTCTCAGAATTGCAAATCATTTCTATCCCCCTCTCATTTCTCTTTAAACACCAACACAAACCACATTTCACACCACACCACTCATTTTCCACTGTTCCTTTCATCTTGGTTTCAGTCACAGCTATCAAATCAATTTTGCCCTTTCTAAATGCATCCATCACCTCTCTTCCTTTCTTCTCCTCAACGTTTATTCCTCTGACATTCCATGTATCCATCCGATTCATACATTCGCCGAAAGATAGGACGCCGCTTACGGTGATCACGACTTCTCTGAGGCTTATTGCATTTTAGCATTCCTGGCAAAAGATAAGTTTTAGTGGGCAGCCAACCCAACTACCACCATCACTCATATGTACCGGAACTGAAATGCTTACCAATTTTAGCACGATTTTGATGGTATAAGCTATCATGATTTCATATAAAAGTTACTTTTGTTTACAACAATTGGAATCAGCCGTTTTGATGGAGCACGTGGATTTGGAATAAGCAGAAAAAAAATAGCATGGTTTATATTACAAATATTGATCAACTATTGTATGGAGTATATCGATTTGGAAGAAATTAGATTTAAATCTAATTTTATTGAATATCATTCATCAAACCAACGGACCACCACGCGCCATTCTGTTTGTTTCACTTTTTCGATAAAGAACGTGCGTGTAAATTCAGGCTAAGCACGGGAAATAACAACCTATACAGAATTAAGGAAATTCCTTACGTTTGTGAGCATTTTTTTCGTTTTTGCGCTGAGTTTGACAAAAATGACGCAAACTTTAGCATTTCTTTACGTTTCGTAAGCACAAATGCAGAAACGAAACGCTTTAATATTTTTATGGTGTGAAATCTCTTTATTAAAATAAGTTTTCTTTTGAATTATATCAAAAGACCGGTATCGTTTTTGTCATTTGTGCTTACGCTGGATAAGAAATGCTCACCTCGTTTTAGGAGGAATTTTTCGGCATAAACGGAACGCATGCTTCAAACATTTGGATCAGTGTGTTGTGATGACCATTGGTTTTTTGGAAACAAAATAAAAAAATTAAATTATTTTATTCTTTATATTGTATCTAGTTTAAAGAATCTTCGTGCAAATTGTAATCATGTTATAATCATAAAGATAGTAGCTAAACTTATTAAATACTTACTGGAAAATGTAAATGGAATATTTTTTGAATAAACATAACATAAAAAGTTATTAATATTATATTTCATTTTACTATTCCTTAAAGATACTTTTTTAATTTATATATCATACCTTGGGCACCCAAATATGAAATAATATGACTCCAAATTTATTGTAAAGGGAATGCAATCCGAGTTGCCTAGCAGTACAACACAAATGTTCTATTCTATTACTGTGTATATTTATTATATTATATGTATTAGATGTCGCAACCACACATACTTTTTACCTATTCAAACTTAATTTAACTTTTAGAATTCTAGCACTCACACACACAAAACCTTCCACCATAGCTCTCTACCACAAGTCGCTCATCAGAATTGCAAATCTTTCTTATCCCCTCTCATTTCTTTAAACACCAACCACAAACACATTTCACACACACCACACCACTTCCACTCATTTTCACCGTTTCCTTCCATCTTTGTGTTTCAGTCACAGCTAGCAAAATCAAATTTGCCCTTTCTAAATGCATTCGTCACCTCTCTCCGCTTCTCCTCAACATTTATTTCCTCTGACATTCATGTCTATACATACGTCATAATTTTCGCCGAAAGATAGAAGGTCGGTTACGGCGATCACAACCTTCTGCTGGCTATGCATTAGAGCTGGTTCCTGGCGCAAAAGATAAAGTGGGTAGTGGGCAGCCAACCAAACTACCACCATCACATAGTTGCCTTCCACGACACGCAGGACTTACCGATGTCGAATTTTTTTCTCCCCACACTACAATTAAGGTGGATATATAAGGATGATAATGGGAATGTATTGTAAAAATTGTTGTTCTATATAAAGGAAGGATATAGGTGTTGTGAATATTAAGATATGGATAGTAATAATGATATGTGATTAAAGAATGTTATGGTATTGTAACTCGAAAGAATGATTAGTATGACGAGATGATTGTATGTGTGTGGATTCTATAAACGCAGAAACGAAAGGCGACATTAAGGTACTGGAATGATCATAATGGAATGCGTAGAACTCGTAATTTCCTTTGGGTTACATAAAGTGGCCTATATGTTCTATTATAGTATACTACTTGTTATATAAAATATATTTTAGAAGACCTAATGAGGTAATTATAAAATGTAAAAGGTTTTCCAAGTTTGCATAGCTATATATGTATAGTCAATATATATTTGGACTTTTTTTAACCTCATTATCCCAATCTCTCTATATAATATATGGTTACAATTAAATGCGGCAAAATAATCGCAAAATGAGAATTGGTCCTATAATGAAACTTCTAAAAGGATTGACGATTGAGAGAGGAAAAGCTGTATGCTGAATATTTTCGCGCGTATTGACGCAGATGGGATGACGAATGACGATTAATCGGCCCGATTCGAGCATGAAGTTTATTACATTCCTTTCTTACTCAGTATATATATAATTTTTCTTTTTCCTTAATGATTACTAATTATCCTTTACTAATAACTAAATCTTTATTTCATTATTCTCTATATACTTCAATAATCCTATATAATGGCTATTTACGCTCGATTTCTCTCATATGTCTATTATATCTTATACTGGCTCCCTAATTCAGTAGTACTTAATGACAGTGTACTATTAATATTTATATTCGGCAGCTGAGAAATTGGAAGATTGCTGATTATAATTGAAATACAAATATATAATATTTCTTTTTCATAACCTTATATTTTTCTGAACTATCGGAAATTTCACTTGACTTTATTTATTTATATTAAGTTTCAAATTTAATAAAATTATATAACTAGAGCTTTTAAGCATACTCTTTTCAACATACCAAAAGCCCGATTCTGCCAGGTGAATAGTTTAGATATATAAAACTGAAATTACTTTATCGTCATTCAGATACAAAACAGCTGGTAATATATTAGATATATCTTTCAATCTATATAGGAAACGTGCGCTAATATCATTCCTGGTTTCTGTATACCTGATGTGAACATAAAATCTATTCAGTATACTATAATATTATCTTAGACACTTACTGTGTTAAATTCATTGCCATTTTCATTGCCTCTTATATTATCGATCTATCATATTGTGTAGTTTTAGCTTAAAATTCTATCCTATACTGATATATTATAAAGGTGCTTAAATCTCTTTACGGTAATTACCCTATTCATGTTATATAATATATATACCTATCAATATCTATTTTATTATACTATTGTTATACTCTCAATTATAATACTTTATACATACTCTATTATCCTATCCTATATCAGTGTTGAGAGCTCTCTACTAATTGTATCACCTTAATTTTTTCTATAGAATAAATAAGGATAAGCCGTCACTGATCCTTATACTAACTGATAAATATTATCAGCCCTTATATTAGGAGGGCTCGCGCGCGTCCTGAGTGGAGTCGTGCGTTCTCTCTCACTGTGGTATTCTATCTAAAGATCTGTGGGATAAGCGCCTCCCGTGGCAGAAGCTCACTTTCGATTTCCGCCAAAATCAGATATAGTCGTGGAAACTCATCTCCCGGTCGTGGAGTCTCCTGCAATATATTTCTGATTCCTTTCTACATCTGTCGACTAAGTTACATCATAATCAAAACATTTCTTTGTATTTATTTGTCAGCCAAACATTTGGAAAAAACTTACTTCCATGATAGCTCTCGTATTATATAAAACAAGAATTCATTAACAAACCTAGAGGTACATATTTTTTTTTATATTTGGAGCACTTTTGTTTTAGTCCCAGTTGAAAAAGTTACTACGTGATACTTATATAAAGGAAATAAAGGTCTATACGGAACTGTGTTAAGTAACAATTAAATAGTGGTTACTTGACTACTTGGTAATTAGTGCATTAACGAATTATCAACACCGAGCGATGCTATTAATAATCATACCAAAATTTAAAGTCAAAGATAGGAGTACATTAACTGATTAAAATTAGCACACATGTTTATATTCAAGAATTGATTAGGCCCTTTTTAACTCATTGAAAATTTTACATTTCAGATGTCTGTACTTGTGCTGGTGCTCACGTTGTGGTTGTGTCAGCATTTCAATTATTTACTTCAGTCAGGCTTTATAATTTTTAAAATATGATAGTTTAATTTTTTAGCTTGTTCAGGCCGCTTCGCCTGCTGCAAATCTATAGTTCTCATCTACCCACCTCCTGATATTGTGTTCCGTAAGATTAATTTAATAACTTATACTTCTCATTTCTAGTTTGATAAAAATATAACATTATTATAACTCTTCAGTTATCTGGATCTAATCAAATTTATTTTTCATACATAATCCGCGCTTTTCAATATCCGGCATGTTGTTTGCAGGATTTGGGGCGGACTCTTTCTCTTTCTTGGTTTGTAGTTTCTTTGGTGAGCAAATGTACTTGATTGTATTTTGTTCTGACTCTCGCAGCGTTGTTCTGTTGCTTTATTCCTAACTTGCCAGTCATTCCTACTTTTTTAACTATAATTAAATGATCTTATATATATATATCTCACTCTGCATCCTATATACTAACTATTATATTATCCACTCTGTGATATTATTCAGTATAATTGACTCGACCCTATATCAATTCTTATATTTAAACTTCAATATAATACATAAATCTTATTTACCCACTTTTTCATATCGTGGAAATTATGACTCTATCTTATATACGTTACTTTAATAATCTTTCCTGAATTTATTTATATCAATACGTACGATTGTATATATATATATATAATGTTAGTGATGGGCGATAATGACGAGATTGTATAATTGTATAGATCATTTTTGTGAATTTCAATAGACCGCTTATATATATTAGGAAAAACTTCAATCTCGCTGTTTTACGAGGAACTCCTGATGACCTGTCATTCTCGACAAGATAATACATCTATTTTATGCATATACCTAAGTACTCTACTTATACGCACGAGTCTACTGATCTGTGCTCTCTCTCTCCTTCTTCTGGTGCAATATCAAAGCATCCTTTGTGAGCTATATTTAAATCATATATATTATAGAATACAAAATATATAAAATTTGTACTTATTTATATATAATATCTATTATATACATACATATCACAACTGGATTGTATACATATATATATTATAATATATAGGCGGTCATCTCTAAAAGTAAAAATGAAAGTTCTATATTTTTATAGTATATATATGACTATGCATGAGGTATATATATAATACTTTTCCTTTATCATTATATATTTCTCTAAGTTTAGCGTCCGCTATAGATAATATACTAAAGGTCTCATCCGCTCACATATGTTATGGAAGTGATTATACGTCTTTATATTACGTGGTGTTAGTAGTTATAGTGGCTATTTATAGGTTCACCTAGGCTTATATAGTATACTCTGAGGCGTGATGAGTTATTCTGAATAATATATATATATATAGTCTAATCGGTAATATATATATAGGTATATATACTTATATATATAATAAATACTTAGATTCATGTACTCATTTATATATACTCATATAAGTATTCCATCATTGACCCCTCTATACTTTTTTATGAGCGCTATTATATAATATATAGTTTGTGCTTATATATCTTCTATCCATATATAGGTTAACTATATAGATATATATATATATAATCTGACTAGCTATAGGAAGTGTATTAGTGAAAGGAATACTTTAATCTCAACTATTCGTATATATCAGATGGACCATTTTAAAGAATGTTGACTCCCCGTTTATACGGTTTGACGACGCGAAAATTTTTCGATAAGAAAAACACGAATTCTGCGTGCCTGTTCTTTATTTCTGCTAGCACAAATATATGGTCTATTCATTTATTTGCGTTATAGTTAGTCATTTTTTAATTTGTAAGAAACTGCGCTTAACAACAGGATATTATTGATTTATTGTGTTTGACATATTATATATTTTTAGATAATACTTCCTATGATTATATCTATTATTGTTATTGACTTTTGTTAGGTGATTTATCTACTTTCTTTTATTTCCACTCAGGACACACTCTCTTAACTGTTTTTCTGTGTGTTTTTGGTAATTATCTCGTATCCATTACATGTCTGATTTTCGATCCTATTTATAATTGAATTATATGCTGGTTATATATTTTACTTTCATAAACGAAACTTCACCGCCCTGCGCGGTCTACTCGCTCTGAGCTTTTCGACTCATTGAGGCGCGGTAATTTGGGCTACGCCCCCGCTCTGCGGGGTGACGGGGGGGAGGGATGATATAGAGGGGGGGGCCGAAGCTGCCACACTCCTGTGGAGTAGCAAACATGTAAAAATATTACATACACCCCTCACATATCAAATTATCTCAGAATATGGGATCTCTAAGTTTTTAAAGAGTTTCCATTTAGGTAAGGTCATCTCTTCAATTTTATAACTCCTATTCAAATTTAAACGAATAATATGATGTGGCAGGAATACTCGATAGGAACACATGGTCGGCATAAGATGACTAACTCATTTATTTCTTACCTAATACGTTTCCCCACCATACAAAGAGTGTGAAGCACAATCAATTTACCTTTGTAGAAGGTCTCTCTCTATATATAATTTATTTTATATAAGTTACATCAAATTAGATTTTAAAAATCTTAACTAACTCTACATGTTACATTTTGGATACATGTTATGATCTGTAATACCACCACAATTCATGACCTCTATCAAATTACTCATTGAAAATATTCTTTTTTATTATAACATTTTTTTTCATATGTATACTACATTCTCACCAGATCAACTTGCGTGGAACCATAGACTCGTCAATCATACTCTACAACTATATCAAATCGCCAAATCAGAAACTTGCCAATCCTTCTTTACCCCCTGTCATTCCTTTCCAACTCATATATAATATAATATAAGGCTAATATATCACTAAAACACATTTTCCTAACCATCTACAACCATATCATTTTTCACCGTTCTCCTTTCATTATATTGTTTATCAGTTTACAAGCTCAGTAAGCCATAATCAAATTTTGCCCTTTCTATAAATTTTCTTTCAGTCACTATTCTTACTATCCTCCATCTTACTATATCAAGGGTATTCCTTTTGATCAATTTTTAATATATACTTACAAGATAAGATTGAATACATCACATATTACGCCGTCCCAATGTAGATTGGAATCGAGCTGATCCTATATATATAACTATGCTCGATCACTGAACCTTATCCAGAGGCATGCTATATAGAACAATTTCCTTTGGCAAAAAATAAATAGTGGTAGTAGGCAGCCTAAACTTAATACTATAACCACCGTCTCATTAGTCGCCTTTACGTACAACGCTAATGGACATACTCTCGATTATGTAGCAATTTTTCTCCGTGACACGTTAATGGCAATATATAAGGGTAGGGATATGTCTGTTAAAGATTGTGTCTATGAAGAGATAGGTGTGGACTATAAGTATATATAGTGTGTTATAATGATAATAGTTTGTCTGTAGAAGGAATGAGTGTGGATATGGATCGACATGAAACAGTAAAGGCCTCAGACCTATTGGCTAACGGTAATTGATCAACATAACCATAAGATAAAATGTGGATATATATATATTAATATTAATATATATTATTAATTAATATATTATATAATATATATATATATATATATAATAATTATATATATTATAGTAGGTATTATATAATATATATATATATATAATTATATATTATATATATATATATATACTTATATATATATATATATAATATATATAATTATATAGATATATATATATTATAATATATATATTATATTATATTAATTAATATTTTATATATATATGGGGTATATAATATTATATATATATATATTATATATTAATATATATTATTATATATATATCTTATTTATTTATAGCAATAAAAAATTTAATTATTATTATTTATAATTATATGATTATTAGTATTAATAATTAAATATATATTATTTATTATTATTGATTATATTAATATATTAATTATATATATATTTTATTATATATATATAATTATTATTATTATTACTTAATATTAATTTTATTATAATTATTATTTAACGATATATTCTTATTATTATATATTTAATTATTATATATTATTATTATATTATATTATATATTATTAATATTTAATTATATTATTAATTATTATTATCTTTTTATTTTAAAATTATAAGTACTATTAATTATTATTGTAAGTTTTAATATTAAACGTAAAATATTTTTACATACACAGTGTGTATACATATATAATTCGTGTACATCTATGCTATGTAGTTGAAGTTTGCAGATACAATTAACGATCTAATAAAAAAAATATTAATTGCCGATTGCCGATGACTGATGTACGGATGACGTGATATTAATCGTTACTACTCAATCATAACTTATAAATATATATAATATTTTTATATATATTATTATATATATACATATAATATAATTATATATATAATATATATATATATATATTATATATATATATATATATATATATATATATATACTAATAGGAGTGTATAATAACTATAGTATTATATAATTATATTAATATAATATATATATATATATATATATATATCAGTGGGTTTCAATAACCTCTGAAATTATGTTTAAAGCGTAGTTTCACTAAATTATAATGTGAAATTTCATCCCTAAGTCTTTTTAGAGTGTTAGGCAGTAAAGATATATTTAATAATAATAATAATAATAATTATGGAACTTATGGCTACATGCTTAGATAAATTAATGAAAAAATATAAGCAACCCTTCCCAGAGCCTATTATTGGATATATATATGCATAAATGCATATGTTAATGGGTATGTGTTTTGATGCATTGAATATGCACCTGACAGTGTGTCTGTATATATAATAATTTTTCCTAACTTTTCTATGGTATGTGACTAAGAACAATAAATTTCGTCCTGGAAATTAAAAAATAGCTGAAATATAAACATACAAATGCATTACTCCAATTATTATTTTAAAAAAATTGAAAAAAAAAAATATATAAATTTATCTAAAAGAATATATCACCAACAAGGAAATCTCTTCTTGTCTTCCAGATATATTAAAGTAAATCATTCATATATATAAATAAAGGACCAGAATAAAACAAAATTGAAAATATATTGATATTATAAAATATAATTTAATAATAATATATAGTCAAAAAAATATATCAAAAAAATTATTTAATCTATAATAATAATCTATAATATGATATTATAATTAAATAAAAAAATAAATCTATAATATCACTGTGAATTAAATAAGTGCATGTTTGATTAATATGGTACAATTATTATATGTTTTTACTATATTATATAGCTAATGATTTATGCCATTTCTACCTGCATAGATAAGTAATTAAACCTCTGTCCACATCATATATATGATATTTCGTTTAATAAAAAAGATTTGATATTAATTTAAATATATACAAAAATTACAATAATATATATTATATATATTTACTATATATATTATCTTATATATTATAAGAATTTATATTTCAGTAAAAGTTCTTTCATTATATTATAAAATATATATTTAATTTACTTTTTATCATGGATCAAACCAGTTACAGTATAGCATTATATAATAATAAGGTACTTATTATAATTTTTTGCTTAATAAAATAGTACATAATATAATAGTATCTATTTAGATTAGTTATATGTATCATATATAAAATATATAAAATTATATATATTTATATATATATATTATATTATATATATATATTATATTTATATATATATATTATATATATAATATATTATAATATTATAATACTTAAATTTAATATATGTTATATTAATAATTTATAATATATATATTAAATATTATATATATTATATAATATTAATATTATCTATATATTTTATATATATTGTGATTTATAAGTTAATATATAATATATAGTATTATATAATATAATTATCTACTTATATAATCTATAGTATATAATAATATAATATAATACATTATGTATAGGTATATATACTCTAAATAACCATCTTTAATTTATTATCGTTCCAAATAACCTGTATACATTATAAACATTTATATTATTGAAACAAATAAATAAAATAATTTCATATTTATTATATTAGTTATATATATAATTATTATTAATATATAATATTATATATATAATAATGATATAGAGAAAAAAAAGGAAAGATTATAATAATATAATTTAGGATATTATATTATAAAATAAAGTAATATTTTGTCTAATTAGTGTTATCGATATATATTAATCCTACTTATATCTAATATTCAATATATATCATCTGTAGTGACGAGCTTTAACAAAGGAAATAATAACTAGTATAATTACTGATAAATAATAGTAATCAATTAGATAAAAGATAATACATCATGTTACTCGTATATCTAATATAAGATCTACATATTATAATATATATAATATATATTATATTAATATATATATACTATAAATCTAATAATGATTCTAATATTTACATATATGATTAGTATTTATATTTTAATAATATATTAATTATATTAATATTATTATATATTATATTATCTATATATATTACTTATACTATAATTATTATATTATAAATTATATATAGAGCACATTATCTATCATATTATTACAATTATAAGTAATTAATTATGATATTAATTATATGTTATAAATATTGTATTATTATTAATTATATAAATATAGTTATAAAGTTTATATTTAATATAAGTTAGTAGCTATTACAAGATATCACGACAGCAAAGTCATATTATATTCGCTTACATCTATATAAACTATGTCGGTTATATGTAATATTTTATTGCTTTAATGTTCTCTATATATTTATTACTTATATATATATATTATAGTGTATATATTGAAATATATGTACCTTTAGTTGCTTTAAAAACTATTGTATTATATTTTATTTATATTAAGTATATTATTTTATTATCATATGCTCAGTGTATCTATTAATATTAGGTACTATGAATAATATTTTACTAGTAATGTCGACACATTAATTATTGTACTTCATATAACTTATATACTATATATATAGTACAATTTCATGTATTTCTATATGACAGCAAATAGTTATTAATCGATTAAATGAACTTATCATAATTCTATCGCTGAAATGCTTTGCTTATATATTAGTAATGCGATATTATACTCTCATCATAACTTCAGTTAACTTGATCGTTAATGTAGATAGAATAGTTATATAAGTATTAATTATTATATGTATAACAAACAGTATATAATATTAATTATATTATTATTAGAATATTATTTATTATTTATTTATATATTATTATCTATAATATTTATATATTAATCATTATACATATATATATTTATTATAATTAATATTATATTATTTATATTTTTGTTAATAACTTATAGTGATAAAAATTTTAATGATATATAATATTATTGTGAAAATAAATAGTTAATTTTATTATTTTCATCTTTTTTGCACTATAATAGCTTTGTTATAATTTGATATGTATTGTGTGATGGCACAATTTATATATGCATAATTTTATTGGGTTGTTTAAACTCAAGACTATTCATATCTCGTTAGAGTCGATGAACACGAAATATTCCCATTAATTCGTTCTTTCCATAAATTATTCACTTAATGATAAAATCATAATTAATTTTTGTAATACGAATTATGAAATAATATTATTATCATCTATATATTTATCTATCCGAAATAATAACATACTCAGATTAGAAATATTCGTTGTAATATTAGCTCTATCCTTTATTGGTAATATTACACAATCAGATTACTTACTTATCTAAGTAATATACATCTTTTTAGTAATTCAGTCGGTGGCTTAAACATCGAACGAGGACATACGGTTACCTATACGTAGCGCAATGGCGCGCCCCGAATTTCCTGAAACTTTCAATATGAGTCAGTGATGTTTGTGCTCATCTCATTGAGTTAGACTCACTTCTCTAGCTTATTGAATTAAGAGATAAAGTGTCTTAAAACTTTAATTATTTGCACGTTGAAACGGTTCTTAAAGATGACGAGTATACCATATATCCGTTTTTAAAACTTAGTTTAACATGTATTTTACATACATATTTTTTGTTTTTATTTGTAGGGGTAGACATTATCCGCATCTACAGACTGTTGTGCTTTGGTAACTGACAGTTTTGTTCTGTAGTAAAGAGTAAGAATATTTTAATTTTCATTATTCTAAGTAATTCAGTATTGATCTGAATAATCATTTTTGTTAAGTGACCATTGTTTAAAGATATAATTTATATATATTATTGAAAGTACTTTTTATTTATATTTTTTGCGTTGCCAAATTTGTAATTCCGCCATTTGTTACTTTTCGTAATCATTATTATATTAATTATTAAATGTTTTTTATTTAGAGATTATCTAATTTACTTAATAATTATATGATCACTGTTTGCTGTCATCACTTAGGTTATTGAACACGAGTCTGCTGTTCTTTGCTACGTAGTGTTTAGAATTACAGTTTATTTACTTGTGTCTGTAAAATGAAAAGAAAGTTGGAAATAATTTAGTTGTGTGACCTCTGATACGATCATATATGAAATCTGCGAAAAACTATTCCCTTAGTATTGCTATATCCATTTAATATAATTAGTTGCTCAACATGCCTTGCATCGCAGTTTATTTATTGATGTTAAAGTATGATAGTTCGTTCCTTAAAACACAATACATTACAGCCCAGTAAGCATCTCCTCATCCCTAACCATAATAGATTTGTATTTTCTTCATTGGAGGTTTCCCTGGCTTCCACTTATGGTTTTATCTTATCAATATTCTATCCAAATCATTAGACTATCGTAATTGCTCATTCAAGCCATTGATTCAATATAAGAATTATTTGACAACATTTTCGACCATCACACACATCCGTACTACAGAAAGTCACGATCAACGGAACTATCATCCAACTATTTCTACAGTAGAGTTATTTTGATGAAACGGACACCATATCGTCATTACTTTATCGATTTTATTCAATTAATATATTAACATTATACTGTTACATAATATAACTGACTTGTGATTATGAAAATACTTATACTACTCTATATAATGGATACGTACCTCACCTCCAATACATAAATATTTACTGCTTATCCATTTTTTTATAACATATGGCCGATAAAAGTAACTGTAAAATTGAGTGAAGCTAGCAAGGGCAACCAGGCATTCAAAATTTTCCGTAGTCTTATTTTTTCTAACTAGCGTATTATGGTATAATTATAATATTTTAATTATTATGATTTATTATTTATCTTCGCTTTTTTCCCATATATAAAGGACTGTGAGTATATATGATAAGGTGTACGACATGCACTTCGTGAGATAATAAGAAAGTGTATAATATTACTAAATAATATTGACCATAAGTTGAAACAGTTATAATGTTTATTTCCTCATTACTCTATTATATACATTAGTAAACTTCGTCTCTACGTTCAGAAATCCCAGTAAATTATCATAGACCGTGACAGACCCTACAATCTATTGATAGTCATATCTTACAAGTTGTAGGGTTCATACCCTTACTTAATAGTGTAGTAGCCATAACATATTACATTATCACCTCCCATCACATAAGACCCACCAGCCATACACCTTCCTACTCATATGTACACATAATTAATTCACTCGCCATATGACATGCCACATAACTCTTTCTCTCTACTCCATGAACATTCGTACTCCTCTTTCACTGATCACCCCCTACCAAATCTCACACTTTGCTCATATCTAGTATCTCTCAGCCAGTCTAGGTATCCAACCACACTTTCACCACCATATACCATCTGCTTAATACAAACTCACGACTTCCTTTCATCTATTCCACATGACCAATCATTAAACGTACTTTATAATAATTCTCCACTTTACCCCTTTCTTCAACAATATACCTTTAATTAAATCCTCTTTTATTAATTATATTTTCTGATTTATTTTAGACAATATTATTTCTAAAGATTTGATTAACTATTATAGAAATTTCATAATTATCTTAGGATTTGCCTTATAGAATTGGAATAACGATCGCCCTGCACCAAGAGTACTTGATATCTCAGCTGTGATGCTAAATATTGGTTGTTTCCAGTTTTCTGTGGGTAATTATACACGGTGTGAGTACGTTGTTACTGAGACACATCGTCATTTTTTGGTGTCATTTATAGCTGTCAAGTATAGTTATGTTATGTTCTTTCTATCTTTCTTCAAAGTGAGACCGATAAAATAAAAAGAGCCGGCTAACCACAGTCCAGCGGTAATTTAGAGACGTAGATTTGAAAGCTCCTCCAATAGAATACAATGACGCATACGGGATTTTGCCTGATAGATGATAAAGGTTTTAAGAATCAATGTCGATTTATGCTATATTCCGTATTTACGAGTTCAAGACCTGTACCTTAATGTCACTATGATACTCTTCTAGATATACTACCTAGTCATAAACCTAATTTAAGAAAATGTTTAGTAGAGGATAAACAAGGAGAGGAGGTAGGAATTACTTCATCAGCAACAGGATGAAGCGGAGCTGATGAATTAATGAAAAAAAAACATTGGAAAGGAGGAGAGCAGGAGGTTTGAACCATTTGATATATTTCTGAGGTAATGAAAGTATTATTTTTAAAAGATATTTTATGTCATCTAAAATGCTTAGCGGTTAATTAATTAAAAGAGCATATTTTTTGAAACTCTTTAACTCATTTTTAAGGCTAGTGTTAGGGTGACAGGGCTATCGTTACGTTTTCATTTCATAGAGCCATTTATTTCTTAGTGCAAAGAGTTTTTCTGTTTTCATGTGGTCCTGTGTAGGTGTTCTTGTGCTCAGCATAAATGATCGGATTCATTACTCCGGAATCATCCGTCACCTTCTCTAAACCGAACTAAATAGAGCAATGTCAACAGAGTACGACAAGTTGATGATTAGCGATAAGCGCAGCAAAGCCGCAAACTGAAGTCAGGAACAACTAAAAAAAGAATGAGATGATAAATTATTCCCTCCAATTGCATCTTTATATTGGAGTATACATCTTTATAATTAAAATAAAAAATCTGAAATTTGCAATGTGATATCAGCTGCGCCCTCTTACCTCAGATTTTTTGGGCTTTATGAGATATTTATCACTTTTAAGAGCCCAATGTATTCGAGTTGTGTATGTTTTGTTATTCATTTTTTTGTTTCCTATTAGAGAGATGAATTTGTATGTTAAATTTGAGGCATCGGATGTTGTCTACCTTCGTGATTTTAATCATTGAGTTATATTGATCTGGAAACGAATACTTGTCTGGACTGGAGGATATTATACTTAACCTGATTTTCGATATGTAAGTGATTTCCTTTGATATAAGAGTCAGAAATAGAAGTTAAATAAAAGTAGTAAGAATATTAAGAAACTTTAACTAATTCCTTGGGATTTGTACTGTAGAGTAAGTTATGGTTTGTCTGCATTCTAATGCTTTTTGAAGATGCAGAGGATAAGTTCTTACGAGGCTTAATTTTATCAAGTTTTCATGATTTTCCCAACTTCAGTGTTTTATTAAACCTCTTGCCAAAAAACTTAGTGTTAATGAGGGAGGTTTGAGCGTTAGCTTAATATTTTGATGTAGAGCCTACGACTATTTTAGTTAATACGACACTTGTTAAACTAATTATACGCTCTATCCCATATCGACAAATCCAGAAAAAAAAGGGTTCGGGAACGATACTAAATGGGTATTCGTGTCCTTTCCGTAAGCCAGGGTTACTTTGTATAAGTAATGACAACTCAATCTTGGTGATTCTTAGAAAATTTGATGTATGTAAGCCTGTCCACACCCGGGAACGGTATCCACTTATGTAAACCAGCAGAAACGAGAGAGCAACGATCCGACTCTGATGAAAACACGCGAAGAACCGATCAACTAGAATCTGGAGGTGAGGAGTGCTAGATTATACGATTAAGCTTAAATATGACTCGAAAGAAGACAGGGTTTTACGAAGCATTGATCAGAAGATTTAGAGAAGTACAAATGCGAAGGAATCCGTTTGAAGAATGTGTGTAAACATTGACATGACGCTAAAAGATAACTGAGAGGGGAAGAAATACTAAAACTACCCAACATAGTGGATAAATAGTCATTCTCCCCAATCGCTTTATTATATTCATGATATGAAGAGGTGCGCATAGGAATTTCTAACATGAAGTTACATAATGATAGTGAAGTTCAATATATAATGATTTTAAACCATAACAATTGATCGTTTTAAAAGAATACAATTATATCAAGTAGTGATCCTCTCGATTTAAAAAAATCGCGAAGAGGGAAATTGCTCACGCGAAATTCACTCCATTTGGAAATGATGGACTTGGAGACGGGTCCAGCAAACAACATTTGTACACTCGGTATTACATGTAGAACATCTAGCATAAAAAGACTTGTAGGACAGTTATGACACTATCGAAGACTGTTCCAGATCAACCCGGAAGCAAATCCCCAAAACAACATTTCATCTCAAAGTCACAAAAAATCACCTAGAGCTTGTCAATGACGATACAAATGACCTAAGTTAAAACATGCTCACTGCAACTCACTAAGGCCCTGGGCTGGCAATAACAATTACACTGAGTAAGTCGTAACTATACAAGATGAATGTATACTCTGTTGGAGAAAAATATACTATAGATATTAGTGAATTGGGCGAAGCTCGAGAGTTTCTCGTGAATCGTGGCTTGATTAGTTACATCCCGTATAAATAATTACTTAAACTAAAGCGCACGCCAATTTGCTTAGGCACGATGTGAAACGCTCAAAACAAACCACCATTATCCAAATATTCTAGAGAATAATCACAGTGATTAGAACACACAGACCCACTTCTAAATAACACGCTTCACAGACACTCCACTGAATACTCAATATCCTGTTAGCGGGGGGAGAAAGATGCCCAACAATCGTATGCGTGGTGGCGTCGATGTCGACAAGGCAGACGGCGGAGTGGAGGTAGTGGGAGTTGCTGGCCTGCACTGACCACTCGATATCTCTGTAGGAAATTGCTGGACTATGCATGCCTCGACGATGTAGTCGTCGAATCTCAGTTGAACGACCGTTAATCTAATGTTCGGCGAAATTAGAAACAAAGAGTGAATCGTGAATGGGTACATGGAATGTCAGAGGACATAAAATGGATTGAGGAGAAGCAGAAGAGAGAGGAGTAGATGGAGTATATTTAGAAAGGGCAATTGATTTGCGCTCGCTGGGGCTGAAACAAAGGATGAAAGGAAAAGGTAGAATTGAGTGGTTGTGGGTAGTGAAAAGAGTGTGTCTGCTGATTGTGGAAGGATGAGAGAAGAAAGCAGAAAGGAGTGTGGCAGTTTTGGAATGAAGGAACGGTGATAGGTACAAGAGCTAACTGGAGTCAGAGAGCGAGATGATTGTGATTCTAGAAATTTCTAATGGATTACATTCAAGTGTGAAAGGTCAAGGTATGGTAGTGCGTTTGAACGTTGATGTACCTCTGAGTGAACGTTGAAGAGAGTACAGGGTATTTTGGATAAATCATAAATGTTGTATGCAGGATAGGGCGTGAGTAGGAAGCTTGCAAGAATATCGATAGTGTTGGGACCTGAGTGAATTGGATAGGTGGAATCAAAAAAGGATGAATAAAACCGAATGAGATTGTTTGTGGAGCGAGAAGATGAGACGAGAGAGGAAAAGAGAGGAGAGAGAGTAAGAGAGAGAGGAGACGAAGCCAGGAGAGGGTGGCAGGGCGAAATAAGAGGAGAATGGTAGACGAGAAGGTGAAGTAGACTCTTCTGTGAAGAGAAGGTTATGTATGTGATGGAAATTAATACTTTCTTAAACGCGAAGAGGATATCCATAAGAGAGATATACTAGGAAGTTGTATACGTTAGAGGATGGGTATCGCAACGATGAGAAAGTTATAATGATTGTGTTGTGAAGAAGAGAAGTGATTGACACGTTTGGATTAAATCAGTGAGGGGTTTTAGGAATGGGAATTCGCGGGACTTAGGATGGAGAGAGGAGGTGGTACGAGCGAACAGTAGGAGATAAATGTGAAAGAGTCGGAGATATAAAGTGAGACAAGGCGATAAGGATCAGTATGTAAGAGCCTCAGCAGAGATAAATCGGGTATTTGATGTGAACAATTTGTATACTGGAACCAAATCTGACAGGCAGAGAAGAGAGAAGCATTGTTCAGTCAGATGGAGAGGAAAGTGTGTTGGATGTGCTAAAAGGAAGGTAAGAACGAATAGACAAGGTGTAGAAACAGGGAATGGCTAGAAGTGAAGAGGAGTGCTATGAAAGCTGTTAAGTAATAAAGAGATCCAAGATGGCGCGAAGATAGAGGCTGTTATCCTAAAAAAGGCAACGCATGAAGATTATTCAAAATGAAAAACGCATGTTGGAATCTATACTAAGGAGGAAAAAAGAAATACTACACAACGACGCATGACGTTAGGAAAAAAACAGAGCAGCCTAAATGGAACAGTTTGGAAGAGGATGAATGAGGACATACATAGGAATAGGAAGCTATCATATCTAGGATGAGAAGCGAGTGCCGAATAGCGTTAAGAGAATGGACGTATTTGATAAGCGGAAATCTGCCGTGGGTTGTATATGAATTTCGAGAAGATAGTGCTTTGTAACGATATGATAAATGGATCTTTGAGCGGGAGATGTGGAAAGACACTTCGACATAGTCTTGTTACTATATTAACAGTAAGATGAGTTTTTAGTAATGTGTGTTGGTATTGATGTACAAGAAGAGATTTAGTATGTAATGGGGATGAGGGTTATTAGTGGGGATGAGCGGATAAGTGAAAGCCGGATCCGATATCCGGCCTGGAGTTAACGATATCGGGATAATCGTGTGAAGTTGCCTGGTGCCGAGATATCCGCAGTTTGTTATAGCGTCGGGCGTGACTAAATAAAAAATTTACTTTTGCTATCTCAGGTAGTACTACCAAGTTTTATTTAGATTATCTTAATTTAAGAGTTTTAGATTTATTAAAATATAATAACTTGTGTTTAAAGTCTTAAAAAAATTTACATTTGAAATGCTAGTTTTTTTCTTAACTTCTGTTTTAAATGAAATTATCGGGCAGATTTTATATGATATTTTTCGTGATACAGTTTAGAATTAGCCTTAAACTGGCGAGAAACATATTTTTGTTATCCAAACAGTGCATAGTGAGTTAATCGCTACTGACCTAAACTGGTCCTCTGATTTTCCCCCATACTAACTGAATGATGGGGTGAATGGGCACATTGTTTATTCTAGTATTTTTATTGGTATGCTAATATATTGAACATTATAAGATAATAGAGAGTAATAGATGAGACCCTTACAATACTCAAATGATAACTCACGATTAACTTATTTATGAAAGTAAAATTTAAACATAACCTGGTTATACTATATTAAAGAATGATAAACAATTAAATATTGTACAAAATTTGTACCTATCGATATATGGGCGCAATTGGACAATTACAGCATATTAATGATTATTCTACAGTTATTTTATTTAATAATCATATATTAATATTTTTAATATACTTATATAATTTATTCAAGTATAAATAAACTATTTATCATAATATTAAAGTTATGAAAATTATAAAATAGTATAAAATTGAACTTTATAATCTTAAAAGAGCAGAATATATAAAAAGATGGCCCATTCACCACCACTATAATAGTGTACGTATTAGCGACTCCCTTCAAACTGAGAGTTAATAATAATTACTTTATATTAACAAGTCATTTAAAATTCAGATATTAGAATCTATTAATTATATTTTTTTATATGTGCATCATATGACTATAGGGCCCTGATTTTCAGGAAAAAAAAATCCCAAAAAAGTGTATAAATAAGGGTGATATAAGTATATAGGGGGCGTAAAGTAATACCTTAAAAAGTACCATAACCGTTCCAACCCACCGCCCCGAGCCTATATAAACCCCGTGTCAATTATATAATATATCTTACATTATAACAGATGCAGCTAGCCTCTTTTACTGTGTCGTCTCATTAAAGTCCTTATAGCATTAAAATAAGAGATGATATATAATAACTATATATTGAATAAAATGAAGAATCCTCAATTATTCATTCATTAAATACTTTTAAGCTCTCATATTTGTTTTTACCACAGATTTTAATCTTCATAATAAAAATATATGAACAGCCTTTTGTTAGCTCAATAATACGTATATGAAAATGTTCATATGGCCATTCCCATGTATTTCATGGTACCTGGAAGCCCCTATCATTTCCCTAATAATAGATCAATACCTACTAAATACTAAACATCCCAATAATCACCCATAATAATAATTTTCTGAATCACCCTTAAGTATATAACAGATGAACATAAATATCTGAACATTTACTGACGAACTATATAAAAAAAAAATTTATATGTTAATTAAATTAATTAAGTTTATATTAATATAATATACCATAAAATAAAAATTATCATATCATCGTATCGTTCCCATATATACTTATCTTAAACAGTGATTTACCCCCATAATTAAAATTAAACGATTTCTATTAATCTTCTCATATTACTACTTCTATATTAGTATTGAGACGAAACTAAATAAAATGGAAAAATAAAAAACAATAAATAAATAAAAATTAAAGTTAAATTAGAGAAATTAAGTTTAAGGAATATAAGTGGATATTAAAGTAAAATTGGGGAGAATTACATTATTATTGATATGTGGTATGTGTGTGCGGTGAGTTTGATGATGTGTATTGTGAGTATGATGTATATATATAAGCCACGTTTTCAGAATAAGTGAACTCGTGTGATCTCAAAACTGCGAAGTGGCGCGGTTACACTGATATATGATATCGCTCGATATTTAGACTGTAATTAATAATAAATTATTGTAAGTGGCACTCCGCGGATATTGCGATTTAAAGGCCAGGAAAAAACTGAAAAAAAAAAGTCAGAAAACCCGAATAATTATGAGATATTATTCTTATAATATAAACTTCTCCCTTATAATTTAACTAAATGATTTTCCCATTCACTTACTGTTTTAGATAATCATCTTTTATATCTTTATACATTGTTTTATTCCTCAAAAGTAACGATTGTGTTAATATACTTGTTATCTTTTCCTCTTCCATTTTCTATCATCCATATTATATACGTAACTGATGGTAATTATTCCAATAAATTATCTATATTATTACGAATCTTCTATTTCATTAAGTTATATTTTTTTTTTGCAATTAAAAACTATAACCCTAACAAAAAGCTAAATCAATTTTGTGGTGCAATCAACTAAATTATAAATGACCAGCACTCCCACTGCGTCTGTCTTATAATATATTAATATATGGATACGTGTATATAACCTAATATCCCCCCAGTATGCATACACCTTCGTGTGCCAGACATTTAGTAATGGAAATTAAAACAAATAATAATTTTTCATTCCATCTGATACAAGTCGTTCTTTTCAAAAGATATTGTTAAGTATATGCGTCTCATGTTTCAGAAAAATTGGAGAACGCGAGAATTCGTACATCAAAATCAAAACCGTATTGTTTTATTTTTTTTCTTATCGCTCATCATTTTAGATTTCTTCTTCATCTTTCCCGGCATACAATGTTCCGCACATTTCAAAAGTCAGCATTCATTTATGCCATCATACAGAGCTCACCTAATCTAAACGCGACCAAACATATATAAATATATATATATATATATATAAATATATATAAATATAATAAAAAACATATATAATTATATATTATATATAATATATATATAAATATATTATATATATATATATATATAGTATATACTATAATTACAGTAATGTGTGTGTGTGTGGTGGGTGTGTGGTGTGGTCGTGTGTGTGAGTATGTATATGATGGATGTGTGTGTGGTGGAAGGCAAACTGTTATATCCGCAAGTGTTTCATTTTGGATATTTTCTAATTTCTGTGTTTGAGCACTTGACGATGTGTGTGTGTGTGTTGTGTGTGATTGTGTGTTGGTGTTGTGTTGGTGTTGTGTGTGTGATGGGGTGTGTGTGTGTGCTTCTCCAGATCTTCATTCCTTTTTTGTTTGAATATGTTTCTGTATTGACGTATTTTGTATGTGGCTGGTGGCTGTGGGTATGAATGTGTGTGTGTGTTTGTTGTGTGTTGTGTGTGTTGTGTGTGTGTTGTGGGGGTGTGGTGGTGGTGTGTGTGGGTGTGTGTTTTGTGTGTTTGTGTTGTGTGTTAGTGTGTGTGTGTGTTGATGGTTTGCGTCTTATTGGTGTGTGAGTGTGTGTGTGGTGGAAAATATATGGTTGTGTTGGTGTGGTGGTGTGTGTGGTGTTGTGGGTCGTGTGTTGTGATGTGTGGTGGTTGTGTGTGGTGGTGTGTCTGTGTGTGTGTGTGTGTGTTGTGTGTTGGTGTGTGTGTGTGGTGTCGTGTAGTGTGGGTGTGGGTGTGTGTTGTGGTGTGTTGGTGGCTGTGGTGGTGTGTGTGTTGTTGTTGTGTGTGGTGTGTGTGGTGTGTGTTGGCCGGTGTGTGTGAGTGTTGTGTGAAACGAGCTGCTTCTTGAGCGTTACGAATCTAAGCACGAGATTGCTATCCGGATTCAGAAATTTTAGCAAAAACTTAATAATAATAATAATAATAATAATAAAATAATAATAATCACTAATAATAAAATAATATAATAATAATAATAATAATAATAACTAATGAAAATAATAATAATAATAATAACTAATAATAAATATTATGATTATATTATATTATATTATTATTATATTATATATTATTATAATTATATTATATTATTTTATTATTATTATTATTATTATATATATTGTTACATTATTATATTATAAGCAAAAGACGTAGAAGCAAATGTTAACCACACGTCTATTCAATTGTAGTTAAACCTCTTGTTTTCATAATGTTGATTGAGAATTAACTGACGAATGTCAATCAGATAGAAAAATATTTCTTTGACTTATATTCAAAGGTTTCTTCATAGTATAGAATATATATTATATATATATATATATATATATTAAATATAATAATTATAGAGATACTTAAAATATAATATAATACTATATAATTATTATATATATAATATATAAATATATATGATATATATATATATATATATATATATATATATATATAGATATATATAATAAAATATATAAATATATACTATATAGCATATATATATGAACTATAATATATATATATATACTTATATATATATGTATAATATTATAATATATATTATATAATATATAATATATAAATAATAATCATATTATATATATTATATATATAATATTAAGTATATATATATATAGTACATTGTACATTTACAACAATTTACAGTTACATTGCATTTATCATATTACATTCATTTACATTTACAGTTACATTTAAAAGATTTCATTGGCTTTTCTAATAGAATAATATAATATATACTATATATATATAGATATATTATATATTTATAGTATATTTAATTATAATATAATAAAGAATTACTATATATATAATTAAATAATATATATATATTGAATATATATATATTAGATATTAATTATAAAAAATATTATTATATAGTATATAATATATATATATATTTATATTATACTATATTAATATCCCCGAGGTGGATGATATATTACCGCAATATTTTAAAGTCCCAGCTAATTCCTTAGAAAATTGCGGAATGATATATATAGTAAAAGATACATATATAGATATATCATCAAAATAAATTTCATTAATTGCTAATTGCTGAATATTTAATATCGATTGTAGAATTGCTGTTAGCTCTCATATAATTATATTATCCGCACAATGTATAGTAGTAACTAACAAAAAAATATGTTATTTAGTTTCATAAATGTGAAATAATGCCAAAATTATGTTAGCACCAATTTTGTTAACGTACTATGGCCATTTATTGATTCAGTTTATTTCTTTTCATATATTATATCCCGGTTTTCTAGGTTAGATCTATATATAAATGATATTGAGGTTATTACTAATTAACTCGATCTCCGTAATTACCTCGTACTATATACGAGTAATCGAGTAATTAATTTTGTTTTGCCTTGTTGCCCTTAACTATTCAAGTCATATATAATCCGCATATTGACCATTTATTACTCGTAATAGCTACACTTTTCTTAATAGTGATGTAATGGGTAAGTATCGGAAACATTAGTAAGGAACTTTTTTAAGATATGATGCGATCCTTACATCTTGCTTGATAATTTATATATGATTTTTATTCTATGAAGGCGAATAATTTAATATACAAGATACCCACATTAAATGTAGGTGTAAATTCATACTTTGCTAAAAAAGTTTTGAGAATGATGATCTGTAATTATAGTCTAATAAGACTGGAGTACAATACGTACAATGTGACTAACATGTCTTAACAAAATAAGCATAGTATGTTGGGTTAATACTGATTAGCATTAAGCCTACAGCATCATATATAGACGTTAGGAATAATATCTATCCACGCCCGGTAGGTCAACCGCATAAAATGTGCTAACTAACTGGAAGGTACATCGCACTTCAGCGTTATATGTAGCTTCAATATCCAATTATATATATATAAGTATATTTACATATATCATAAATGTAGATTTAACATGATGTTCTTTAAATTCATATTTGCTTGCTTGGTTGGTTCCTGTTTCCCAGTGAAGGAGCACATAGAGGGTTTGTCATGAATCAAGGTCATTCCTCAAAAGAGCTGGTTGGTTTCAGTATAGTAGAGTGATTTAAGTGTGCTGGTGATTAGCCCACACAACACACACACTTAATTGCTTTCTAACAGACCAGGATTCGATCCTTGGTTATAGGAATACAAGCGCAGCTTTTTACCGACTGAACTACTATTGGACTTGCTATATATAATAATTAATATGCATAAAATTTCTCCTGTATTATGCAAATTATTCTTGTCAGCTGTAGTATTTTTTAATTAAAGAATCGCTATTGCCGCGATTTTAGAAACAAAGTCTTTATCGCTGATACTTTTATCGTAAGTATCGTGTGCCCGCCTTATATATATATATATATATATATATATATATACTACTATTCACAAACATATGCAAGTATATATAATAAAGATAGTATATGAGAGTATGTTACAAGATAGGTAGTAAGAGAGAGAGAGAGAGATGAGTGTATATATATATATATATATATATATATATATATATATATATATATTCACCCCACTGCTATTTTCAACCATGCGTGATGCTCAAACGTCAAATATTTTAGCCAAAAAAAAAAAAAAAAAAAAAAAGCAGCTCCTGTCAGTCATATGGGGAGAGTTGCAATAGATTATCACAGAATTGTTCATTTATTATAAGCCTTTTCATTTGTGCAAAAAAAAAAAAATCTGTCAGTTCCCATCCAAATCTTTGTTCTTAACATTCCTTTTGAGTTTGCCAGACTCTTCTTATAGCAAAAATTCAACAGAATCGCCGCTCTGTTTCTATAAAATCGATGAAACAAATTCATAAAATCAATAAGTTCAATAAGAGTGACAGCGGTGATTTTACATGACCCAAATTTGCTCAGACATTTTTGTAAATAAGAATGTTCACTTCCTTTAAAATGACTGTTGCTTTATTATTACCTCTAATGTGAAAAATTTTACTCAGATGAGATAATGCGCCTCTTTCTCTTTTAAACATTTCGAAAATTATTTGCAGAAATACTTGCTCTCGTATTTGGGTAATACTTTCAAACGGCATAAGCTCCTCTTCTATAAATAATATTGCCAATTACATTAACTTTTGAATATTGTCAAATACATGAATTTTTTTTATATTTTCTGTCACATTAGATGGAGAGTATGGTCGTGTTTTTTTTTATTGGGAAATTCGGTAGTTTGGGCAGTAATAATTAAGAGATATACGTGTAAACTTTTCAAGTTATTCGGCTAGTTGTGCTTGTTGCATTGCCACTTCTATATACCTGTATTTTTAAGTTGAATTCTTAATTAAATATAAATTATGATAATTTTAAAAGCAATTTGTACGTTTCATTTATATGTCTCAATAAAATGGATATAGGTATATATGGCAGTTTGTTGAATGAATTTTCAACTGCAGCATATACAGGTTTTAACAACTATAAAGACAGAATGCGGCAAATATTTTACGTAAAAATATCAACCAGAAAAAAGATAAAGGAAATACTAATTAAGGTTTCCGCAACTGATTCAGCAGGCATGCCAAAAATCCTGAATTATACGTTCTCGAAAATACTATTAGCTCTCAAAAACATTAAGTAATGGATTGGAAAATATTGAGCAACAATAACAGCTCATGAGAGAAGATTGAAAGACTTTATTTGCAATTATGGGTTTCCAGGCTCAAACACCTGTGAAGAAAACTACTTATACCAGCAAAGCGAGGGTCCCAGGTTCGCAAATGGTCAGGTGGGAGAATGTGAGCTATTCTCTCCTTGGGCTTGGCTTTGTCCTGCTCAGACGTTAAATGAGTACACCCCTCCTAGATTAGCTCAGCCCGTGAGCGGTGGTGTTTATCTTTAATATATATATATATATATATATATATATATATATATATATATATATTATTATTATATATATATATATATTATTATTATTATATATATATAGATCAGTATTCTTCTTGTGATGGAGAAATGCCCGTATAGAGAAAAATTTTATTATTATACCGTTTATCTATATATATATATATATATATATATATATATATATATATATATATATATTATATATATATATATATATATATATATATATATATATATATATATATATATATATTATATATATATATATATATATATATATATATAT